>JABUQX010059566.1:5000-36724 GCA_015478945.1 Trachelipus rathkii | reverse complement strand
GACCCCTTATAGACTTATATCTAATATTCCAAAATTAAAAAAGGCTCGGACGGTTAGACATTCTTTATTATTACAACAAATTGCCAATCATGCCTATAGTTACCCTTTATAAAAATCTCGCTATGCCAACAGGCAGGAAGATAATAAGAATTCTGGGGAAAAAAATCAGAATATACATATGTTTTCTGTTCACCTGAAAGGAAGATTTGCAAACCGGGAGCGAAAGTTAGTGGCAAGTGCAATTAAAATTGTTTCAAATGACATTAAGTGTCCGATAAGTCATATCTTGGAAATAAGAGCATATCAATATAAAGAGACAAATAAATAAATACAGAAAACATTTTATATTCATTCCATCATTGTTATTAATATATATATAGTTATCATATTAATAATATATATATTAGATATATATATTATATATATATATAATATTAAGTATATATATTAATCGGGATGCTATATATATATGATATATATATGGCCCGCATTCCCTTAGTTTAATTCAAATCTGTTTAAAACATTAACGAGTATTTATGACTAAATTTTGTCTATCCATTTTGAATTTATTGGAGTATTTAAAATCTTGTAATAATTTTAAAATGGGGGGGCTTATACCAAAATTGTCGACATGGGAAAATTGCTCGACACGCCATTCAGATTTTCATGAAGGTGCTTGCCAAACATCCAACAGGATTTTGGTCGATCACTATTTTGTCGAACAGCTTTTGCTCGACAAACATTTTCTCATAATTGGTGTCCAAATCGTCGACACACTAAATCGTAATGGTCAGTTAGCTTTCGATTCGATATATCATTAAATTTGGTAATATATATATATAATATACTATAATATATATATATATATTATATGATATATATATATATATATATATATATATTAATATATATAATATATATATAATATATATATATATACTATATACTATATATTATATTTATTTACCGGCAAATAGGGGGCTCGAGCCGACGGGTAAACAGAGAGGGGGTAGATTTCCAGATCCGTAAGGGCGAGGGGCGAGAACCCCGCACACCCAAATACCATAGAGAGGTTGTGTTCGACATAGTGACACAAGTTGAAGACCTCAAGTGCAGAAATTAATTAAAAGAGAAAGACCACGCACCAAAACAAACCGAAGGCACCAACCCCGTCACGGAGGTCACCACCTAACAAGTTGTGGATGGGTGAAGGTGTTCCGACGGACATTGTTCGGATGCATCCCCTCCAAACGTTTCCATGGCAGGCTTTCATTTCACCATTGTATGTTATTTAAAGGAAAATGTTGGTGTCAATCCTGTAAACCTGTGGGTACATGTAAAGATGGCGGGGGGAGGAAGTAGTGTAAGTGTCCAGTCAGTGAATGGTCGAGGGCACACTAGAACTACTGAAAAGTGCAAACGGAGTGCAGAAAATTAATGGTTTAGCCAAGCGGGTTAAAACACCTTGCTTACATTGGACCCCATAAAATATTTTATTTCCCGAGGACCCACCCTGAATGTATTTCCCTCGAACCCGCTCAGGTTTTTTTTTCGGGGAAAGCAATTAAATTAAATCAACTTAAAATCGTAAAGTGCATCATATATTTGTTTAAAATTTTTCCATGAATGGTTTTCCGATATTTGAAGAGAAGATAATATTTTATTATATTCTTATAGTTTTAAAAATAATTAAAATTTTACATAGAAAATACGAAATTATCCTTTTTTTACATGAAAAAAGTAATATTATACTCATTTAATTGTTCTTAAATTATATATATATATATATATATATATATATATATATATATATATAATATATATATATATATATATATATATATATATATATATATATATATATATCACACTTATGGATATATGCATTACTTACTTTCTGTAGTATCCCATCCTAAGCCACCAACAAAGAGCTTTCTGAAAGTAAAAAACAAAAAATTATATTTCAATTTGACTAAATTAGATAGGTACCGCCTTTAACATGCGGTTCAACCCTTTTAATTTATTACCATTATTTTTACTTACACCCTTTGAAAATTTAGCAACATTACAGATTATTAATTACTCTTCATGGCAGCTATACATATTATCCTTTAAGATTTATATGCATAAAGAGTATATTTTCTGAAATTTAAAAGGCAAAGTTAACGTTATTAAATATTAGTAATTTAAGGTCTTTCTTAAATAATTAGATATATATTATATATATATATATATATATTTATATAGATATGATATATTATAATATATATAATTACCGCTATATATATATAAATATATAGTATATATATATATATTATATATTATACTTTTCTATATACAAATATATATTATATATATATATATATATTTATATTAATTAAGTTTATATATATTTAATATATTATATTTATTGTTATAATATATATACTGTAGTATATTTATCAGATGTGTGCACTTCCCGGCTCTTAGTCCGCTAGTCGCTAGTCCGCTTCGAGCGGACTACCAAAATAGTGGCGGACTAGCGGAGGTGCGAAGTCGTCAGGAAATTAGCGGACTTGCACTTGCGGATCAAAAAAGGTTTCCGCTCTTTTAGTTCCCGCACCTTTTTTAATAATGAAAATATAGGTTCTTCAGATGGAATTCTTATTGATCTTAATAAAGAAATATAAATTGTATTTAAAGTTTAATACCTTACATCACATTTTATGTAAGTTTTCTTTAATCAAATATAACAATATTGTAGAAAATTGTAAGCAAAAGAAATTCCCTAAATGGTACCATTTTAATACAATAACATTTAAATTGATTTTGTAGACTTGAATGTATTACCCTCATCTATAACTTTAATTAATCATATTATTACTTTAATAACTATGCAATATCTAAATCAATTCTGTTGTAAAACCCAAATTATATATATATATATTATATAATAATACTATATATACCTAACCTAACTTTTAATATAATATTAACTCATCATACCATATAGTAATGTTTTTATAAGGTCGTTATATAGGGAGTAGTTATAGAGAGTAGAAAAATTCCTATTCGAGTGAGCAAAACTATATATATATAGTTTTATGTAGAAAAGGTTTCAGCGTGATATTACATTCTTAGTACATGATTATGTGTTAGATTATAAGGTGCTGTGGATGTATACTAGATAATAGTATTATTGAATTAAGTTGCTATGCCGTAAATAGTGTATGGTTTTCAGGTATGCTTAGTGTGATAGTATATGTTTCTACTTAATATTAATATTATTATATAATAGTTATCCCATGTATTTATTAGTGGATTGTTTTCTCTTCTGTTTTTAATGTATTTTGCTTGCTTTATATATGAAATATCTTCTTTTAGCATCATCTAATCGAGTTATATTTAGTAATGTATTCGCTGGTATATATTAGATACCTTACCGCCTTCATTCTACTACATACTCACTTATTATCTATTGTAATATGTATGTCGTATTATAATTATATTTTATAGTTGTTTGGTTTTGATTCTTCTGTGGTCAAATGCTTTGGAAAATGTCAAGTATCATCATGTAAGTCCCCCCCTAGACTCTATATAATATTTTATTTTAGTTGTTTGGGTCTATTGTCGGTGAGTGAGTTAATTAGTTAGTTTTCTTATATTATTATAAAGATATAAAGAAAGAATTAAGAATTGAGATTTCAGTGTTATAGTTTACTTATTTTATATAATATATATAATAAATATATAAATCTAATTTATAAATATATATAAATATAATAGTATAAATTATATAATTATATTTTAGATATAATATAATATATATTTAATATCGTATGTAAATTATGTTATATATATTATATTAATAAAATTAATGTTTATTCGATTTAGTATATAATATTATTATTATTTTGATTACTATATTTTTATTTTTAGTTTATTTTTTTTGTGTACTGGATCACGTAGTCGACAAACTGTTTACTTAGAGTAAAATGGTCGACAAATCTATCGATCTTCTCAATAAAACTCACCGTTGGGGGTCGAGCAGGTTGTGAGGGTAGCTTAGATATCTAAGCACGCGTAGTACGGGTGATAATATTAAGTCTGAGGTTCGGATACGTATATCAGATCTAAATGGTCACCGGCTCGAATCCAGGTATTCATGGTAAGAGGTTCCCTCTCCTCAGGGAATAAGTTAGTTTAATTAGTATGTAATTTACTATCTCAATAATATTTAGCAAATATATTAGATTAGTCAAGTATTTGACTTGGTATGTAGACTTACTGTAGAATGGGAATACTAAGGGAGTATGAGAATACCGAATGGTCTGATGATATGAGATATATATATGAGATAGAGAGTAATGACGATTCTTAGATTATAATAGTAGATGATAATTAATAATTGGTATAGGGGATATTAGAATATGTTAGTATTAATAGAATTATATATATTGGGATATATAATATAAATATATATGATATGATTATTAATATATAGTTATATTATATATATATAGATATATATATATATATATTTAACAGATACGAATATATAAAGTTTTAATATATATTAATTATAATTTATATCTTTTTATTTTTTAATATATAGTTATGATATAATGTTATTTTGTACGTTATTACTTTTATTTATTACTATCAAATATAACTATTTACTATAGACATTTGAGTCGCGAGGGGGACTCCTGGTCTAGGCTGGCCGCTCAGAGGATTCTCTAATTCCTGCGCATTGGGATTTCTATAACCAGTCTTAGGATTTTTTATATCGTATATTATACTGATCTTTGACTGTTGGTTTGAGCCATGGTATTTGTGGTGGGTGTTTTTTTTATTTGTAGACAGGGTTAGTTATGCATTGATGTTGTTTCTAACATTTTGTATACTATCTCAGTTAATATATTATAGTTTCCTAGGCAGTTATAGGGTGTTAGTGTATGAATGTGTTATGATGGTCCGGTTGATATATACCAGGTTCAATATAGTATATTGCACTGGATTGAGTCTGTCTACATTGTAGATTTATCCTCTATGTTTTGTTGTGCTTTTCTTGGATTTGCGTGGTATGGCTCTTGCATGTTCTAGTTGGCCTAATTTAGTTGGTTCGTACCGGTTAAGATGGCGATATTCGGGCTTGGCCAGTGTTTCGTAGGGAAATTATTGGTCTGATTAGTTGTGATAGGTGTACGGGGTCATATGATATATATGTGTTATTATTTTGTATTATTAGGTGACTAGTCATGCGGTTGTCTCTAGGTGCTGGCATGTGTTCGATGTGATGCGTAGTATAGGTTTTGGGTCAGAGTAGTGGGGTTTGAAGTAGTAGGTGATGAGTTGATTGTTGGGAGGGCGCAAGGACGGGGGTGTCCCAAAGCTGAGAGTGCGTTTTAATTTTGAAGGCAGGAGCAGTAAGGTAAGTTAGGGTTAGTAGGTAATGTTGTTTGAGGAGAAAGAGTAATATTGTGGATCTGCTTGTACTTTGAAGGAGACAATGGTGAGGAGAAGTTAAAGATCTTCAGGAGCGTTGTTGTAAAGTGAGAGAATTACATATAGATTGTACTTTCTAGGCTGATTTGATATATATGAGTAACAATAGAGTTTTTTATGGTATAAGGATGTAACAGTATTGGTAATAGATAAGGGTCATTTGATTTTGTGTAGTTGTGAAGCAGGGTAGTGGGTAATAGATTGAAATTTGTGAACCGACAAAATTTGAAGTCGCGCACGCAATTACTTAGGCTGAGCGTATGAGACGTGCGGACGTGCGCCGACTTGTGATAGCGGTATGGTTTAGAGGTCCTGAATAGTGCGAGGAGCGCTACCGATCGTTTCTCGAGGCTGCGGAATGTGTGCGCTAGGGACTACGCCATAAATGAGCGGTTTGTCCGCCAGCTTAGTGGCTTTTAGATTGTTTTTAATAGTTTAGCGGGTACTATCGATATATACTGTTACTATAATTATTAATTTAATTATGATGTCAACTTTAGATTATACTATAGAATATATTATTTATATATTACAGTATTTTAAGTATGTTATTATTTATTATATTATTTCATAGGTTAGTTAAGTCCTTAATGAATTAGTTGATGTTGTTATTTTAAAAATGTTGATAAAATATAGGTGATGTGTGATGTTATAGTGGAGGGGTAAAATAAAATATAATATATATGACTACACACATAGGATCTGACCCTATTGAACTATTGGAGAAGGTCTAACAAGTTAGAATTTCACATATTCTAGACCTATTGTACTATTAATGATAGTTCATAATAAAGGTTTAATTATTCAAATAATTAAAACATAGGAGATTATATTTGAAACGATAAATATTCAAAAGAATATTTCCAGTAAATATCAAACTGTTTAAGTCGTTATGCATTTCGTAATGTGTCTCCACAATTCATTATCTTCGTATGTAAGACTATTGAGGGGCTGTATGCTCATATTTCTGCTTCCTTTTGTAACGATTTTAAAGAATTGATTTGGGCAAAATTCTTTAAATCAACTCTTCCAAGCACGCAAGTTCGCTATTTTCTTCCGATATTTCCAGTGAAATAAAAACTGTATATTTGTGGGTGCATTGTGTAACGTGCTTTTATTCATCTATAGAATTTAATGAGTATTTTCCTAATTAATAGAAACTTCTTAATAATTTCTGCTATAACTTCTTATTCCTCTTTAAAAATGGTTGGTCATCATGGTTCTGTCACGATTTATCATTTTCAATAGCTACTTTCTCTCTCAGCTACTTTTCTAACTATTTTCTATCTCAACTACTCTTCTAATTTTTTCAAAAACTATCTCTAACTAAGCTACTCTTCTAACAAAGACTCTAGATGACCACTCGACTCCATAATAACATATGAGTTCTCGATGTATTCGTAATTGATAGTATTATAATCGGACGTACATATTATAAAGCTATACCGACTCAAATAAGTCAATATAACATAGGTATAGTAAATTTTAATAAATGTCAGACACGAGATAACTAACAATTAAATAACGATATCTCAATTAGTAATTAAATTGTTGATACATTGGAACATTACACGGCAAATAGGGAGTCTCGCAGCGACGATCAGGAACAGTTATGTGGTCAGGCACCTTCGGGGACTAATTTCCAACCTTATACATACGGATTGTAGGAGATATTGCGGCGATTTTCGTTAAAGATATCCTATTGACATAAGCGTAAAAGCAAATATATCGCACTATGAATTCGCACGAGGTTCCAACCTCTAAAAATAGAGGTATCTAGTCAGAGACCCTCCGGGAAGGGGGGTAAATAAGATCCTACACTATATCTTAATTTTACTCTCTCTGGTATCTCCACTGTATATTTACTGAGGAATCTCCTATTGAAAATACCAAAATACTAATAGTATTAAAACATATGAATATCACCTTCAAATACTAAATTGAAACATAATGCAGTATTCTGTATTCTTAAAAGAATAAGACGATATAAAAAATTAATCGTTCCTATCTGGTATTTTTGTACATCACTCGAATCAGATCTTGTCCGATGGTTTTTTATAATTATTATTATTATATTATATTCGATCTTATACAAGGAATACTCCTATCATATTTTTTTTGGGTGACGACATTAATTTCAAAAATATAGACCTGTTCGGTATAATGATCTCCGTTATTTGTGTTTGCGTGTCTTAATTCGGTGTAAGTAACCTATTTAAATAACTGCGGGACTAGTTATATTGTAGACTTATATCTCAATTGAATTTACCAGTATATATGATAGAATAGACTTGAAGGCATAATGATTACTCAATAATATGGGTTAATAAGTATGAGACTCAATGTACCATATATCGGTAGATTAATCAGTTAGTGAGTTGAATAAAAATGTGGAGTAGTAAATAAGATGGGAGAATTATATACTTATGATAGTATTATTATATGTATATGAATATTTTAGAATATATTAATATTAATATATATAATATATAATAATAAGAATATATATAGATTTATATAGATATATTATAATGATAATATATATATTAAGATAGATATAGTAGTATAGTAATATTATATTATAATATATTATAATATATATGAGTATATAATAAATATTATATAATTAGCTAATAATAATCCCATTCGACAATATATAATATATACTTATACAAAATATTTAAGTAATAGTATTAAGACATATATTATATGAAATATAGTATATGTAATAATATATAATATATATATAATTAATATGATGATAATATTATAATAAATATATATATTTATAGGTACATGATAGTAGTGATATGTGGACCTACTAAACTTGTATATAGTGTTTTTTTGTAAAAGGGAAATATATATAGCTATATATATTATTATATTATGATATTATAAATTGACCTTCATACAGTTTCAAAATTAACGCTACCTCGGGATCTGGTGAGTCATTTCAATTACCTTTTTTCTAACAGTTTTACATGAAAAGATGGACTATATGATACAGCTGATAGTGTTAACTTATATATTCATGCTAAATATATCAACTACAGTTAGCATGAGCTACTATCGTTAATTAACTTATACTAGTGGCATCCCATGGGATTTTACGAGGTTCCTTTTACTATGTCTATTCGTTTCCTCAAGATAGACTATATCTGTTTCTGTTGATATTAAATATATTGAATGTAGTTAAAATAGACTGTTTAATCAAATAATGAAATCTGTATAATGGGTAGACTCTGCTACGACAAGCCATGAATGCGCTGAGCACCTACTTCTAGCATCCTATCAATAGATAGTGAGTGACGCGACGTTCTCATCAGACAGTAGATATATCATATCCCTATAATTAGTCATGCATAAGTGCTATTCGGGAATCGTCAAACGTGATAAAAGAACTAAGGGATACAAAATAAGAGCGAGATATGATTTAGCTCGGACGAGCGATCAGCTGCATATAAAGGAAATAATACCCTTGAATCAGTCAGTAAATAGGCTTTCGATTAATATGGCAAGCGTTTTTATGATTTTAAAACCAAGAGATTTACCTCCCAGATTCAATTGGGTTTAGGTCGGAACTAAATGCTGGCCACGTCTCTTCCCTTAATCGGCTCGAACGACAGAGAACTTCTCCCCCCTCTATCCCCCATCGTCGAGCTATATGCGAATTACTAATTTGACAGCTCAATAACTGCAATTTTGAAGGCGTCGAAGCGATGGGCCTAGGTACGTCGTTGACAGAATCTCGAGACTTAGTGTATAAGTAGAATCTCGTCTTACTTGTATTCCAATATGGAAATATTTTTTCTGTAGGGTTCAGTAGCGATTTATTTTTTTGAATGAGTACTTTTTTTTCCTGTAGTTTTGATATGAGATGCAAGGGTGAATGAGCACGGTTTAATTAGTCTCTCCTGGGATGATGTGTTAGATATTTAGACCTATATTGTGACGGGCCCTGTAAGGTAAGAGATGTACCCTCATTCAACAGATTGTGAGCAATACTCCCGTAAAGTCTAGGACGCAAGATATAATCGTGGAATGACTTCATCCCAGACTTTAAAAATAACAATATTTCTGAACCACACATCTTAAAGTATTAATATAGCGACCTGCCAGCACAATTGCATTGCTCGGTTCAGCCAAATCCTCTCCGTTTGGTGCTTTATATGTGTATACTCTAGGCACGCCTGCTCCGCGCGCACCATCAGACACTCTTGAACTATTGTCCTCGCCTCTCGCGCGTCAGCGGACATCGTGCGCAGTCACGCTCTCTTTGCTCCGCTCCTTCGATCGTGCGAAATGGATGTTTCTCGTAGTAATAATTCACTAGTCGCGCTTTCGAGATGTTTACTTAAGTAAAGGATATCATATATAATATATGAAAATTATTAAAGTTAATTTATATCCTAAATATCTTAAATCTTCTAATCTAATATATAATTTAATAAATTACCTATCTATATTATAATATAATTATATATAGTATAATAGTATAATATATATAAATTATAGATTAATAATATAATAGAGATATATATATTATGATAATTAAACTAATTATATTAGTGATGCAAGTAATAGTAAGTACTACTAACATCGTACTATCGATATTACCGCTAATACGCATATTAAATATATCCTGCTACATAAATTCTGCATTACTTAAACTTACAAAGGGAGACATGTTGAATTAGTGTATCATTTTGAATATTATAGATTTATTGTATATATAATAAATATACTAATGAATTGAAAACGAAAATGGGTGTGAATGCATTGTCAAAAGGCGTAGATTAATATCAATATTCTTACGTTATATACTAATAATATATATCTATTTATTTTATATAAATTGATATAAATAGTATACATATTATATGTTAAGGAAGAAAATAGTATATATATTGATTATATGCTCTAAAGAAACTTTGGTTTACGCCAGTGTGATTTCAATGTTTAACAGGCTTTATCTCTATTGATTGGAAAAATAACATTGCAAATCACACGGTATTCGCTCATCATAAATACCTACTGAGTAAGATTAAAAAATAATAAATAATAAATTATATGAACTAGAAACTAACGTTAGAGAAGTAAAGCTCTATATACATGAGTAACTGGAAGTAAAGTTGCGTATATACAAGACATGAGTATATTGAGAAATATAATATATCACCAACCTGTCGGGACTGAGATTCCTAAAAAGTTGACCAAAGGGTGTTAGCATATTTGAGCATGTGTTAAGATGATGATATTCTCTCACTGTCTATATATGAATCTGTTATACATACCAATGTTCTCTATTTGTTATCTCTGGTTCTATCTTGGAAGTTAACTAAGTTATGGAAAAATTTATTTCACACATAATGAATAAGATGAGAAGTAAAGACTTGCCTGTCCTCCCACATTAATTGATACTCGAGGAAGTAAAAGAGTACGGCCAAATCTGTCGATTCTATGTTTGGCTTTAGCTGTCTTCCTCATATGGAGTGATACACGTTGTCTGTACTTCAAGCAGAAAAGGTCAAGTATAATATTTTTTGAGATATCTTGAGTTGCAATGACGTCAAATGATTGACCTGATCTAGATATCTTTAGCAAGTTAATTTTTGGAAGGCAAAAGCGATTACAAATACGCCATGTATGAGCATTTCAAACAAGGAAATTTGTGTGGAGATGAGTCACTGTTTGGTCGTAAAACTTGAAGTTTCACACTCTTTACCGCACTCCTAACATAGTGGCGTAATTAACAATGTAGTTTTGACTAGAAGAATTTGGAGCGGCGACCGCAATTAATTATAGACTGCCAAATAAGTTCTCTGTACGGAAAGTCAGAATTCTTCTTTAGGGCATTAGATAAGACTTCTATATGCTTAGTAAGGAATCTACATGGAACGTGATTTGATACTCCACATTACAATCATCTCGGTTGTCAATGTCTTAGCTACCTGATTAAGAGTAGATAGAAAGGTGCTGATTAGCTGTCAGTATACTAACCATGATATTGGATAATAAGTGAGACACTTATTAAAGATAAGATAGGAATAGTTATGGCATATTTGAAGAGTCTTCACTTAAAGATTTGATAAAAAGCTGTCTATACACTTAATAATCTGGAATAAGGTTCCATATTCTATAGAGAGTATTATCTTGGAATAAAAATAACCTTGGCATGTATCAGATATATAATGGAAGACGATATTTTGGCAAATATTAGGGGATATAATCTTCTGTAGTATTCCTAACATCTAAATAGGTTCTTCGATGATGGGGGTATGCGTAGGAAATCAGCATCAGGTAGATACGGATTACTTGAAGGATGGGAATTCTATATACTATTTGCGTTAAGGGTCAGGAACATATGGGGCTTTTATAACTTAATACAAGGGTGTGAGCACGAAGAGAATATTGAGAATAGACATATATGAAGATTTGGCGTTAATATTTAATAATTTTATCTAGAAGAGATTTTTAATAAAACCAATTATTATTCTATTGGGAAATGAGAGTAAAACTCATGTACTATTCACGATCAGCTTTCTCCGCATATTTGCTCTTGCAGCGCGTATATGATAAAATTACGAATCAGAGCATCGGGATGGCGAAAAATAGAAATTATAGCAGTAACACGTAAACTAGGGGAAAGTGCTTAGAAGTATGGATCAATTTTTAACTCTTGAAAATGTCACACTCTTCTGTTACTTTAATCAAGAAAGGCATAAGATAAAATATCGACAGAGACCAAACGCAGTGATAGATGCTGTTACTTATCTATATCTCTGTCTATGCGTAGAGTATTTGTTTTAATAAAGCCTTTTGTAAAGAGTCAAAGTCGATTTAGAGAATATGTTAAGAGTTGTGTAGATGAGTATAAATCTCTGTATTAAGCTTGACATCTTTAAATTATTATGCTGGAATGGGAAGCTCAGCTGAAAGAAAAACCTACCTTCCAGTAACAAATGTTTATTGTAATCTGCGAATGTGCATTGTGCTGGTGTGCAGAATTTTAGTTTAATGGTTATTTAGTAATGTTCTATTTCATTTTATTTATTTTATTAATTTTACTAAGGTTTATTATGCAAGATTTAGGTTTTATTTCCAGATTTGCAACTTTTAAAATGAGCGTAAAAAGAACTCCCATTACGAAGTGTTGTTGAGTGCCCCATTTTTGGTGCTCCTTCCAAATTAAGAATGAATTATTTACCAACTGTTGCAGATGTTCTATTTGTCAATTTTGCTAATCATCTACTCAATATTACATTACCTTTATGCTGGTAGCCTATTATTAGATCATCAGAATCTATTCAGTCACATATCATCCAGTTTTACCTTTATAACCGAATTCATAGTCCTGTCATATTGTGTTATATCACTTAGAAGAACTTTAAGAGCAAAATTTTAAAAAAATCAAACAATTATATAGTATTAATATGAAATTGCAATGCTACAAATAAAGAAAGGAATATTTAATTAGAGGAGAGAACATCGTATAAAAACAAGCCAAATACCTTATTTCACTATAATTATAATAAATTTAATAACAAACGTCTATCTAAAAAAAAATTTCTTTTAGTAATCTAAATCTAGGGCCTATAAGTTTATAGGTACAAAAAATCATATACTATCAACCTTTAACGTATAGAGAGATCTTTCAAATTAATAATAAAAATAATAGTAGAAATAATATATATATATATATTACCGTATATATATAATTATATCAATATAATATATTATAATATATATATTATATTAATAATATTTATAATATATATAATAAATATATAATATATATAATATATATATATATTAAAAGGAGATATATAATAAATTATTTATATAACCCTAATTACGACTTCACGTTATTAGAGAAATTTTATTAGAACTTATGATGATATGACTAACTAATTATAGTCACCAGTTTATTGGAAAACAAAGGCAGGCGTGCGTGAGAATATTACCAATGTGCAAACTAAAACATTATCTTTCTAATTATATACATGACAACTATTAGCTAAACATTCTAACTTTAAGCCATTATTGATCATTAACAATGTTCGAGTTCAAAAATAACTTTGCATGTGGAGATTATTTAAGGAGAAAATATGCTCTAATAATAGGGATAACACACAAAAGGCACAATAATTATCAAACTGATATATAAACAATCTCCATAAATGAAAAAGCCTCTTAAGTGTAGAAACTTTTACCTTTTAGTCCTGATTCAGCTATAATAACACTAAATAGGTAAACTCCTTTATCGGATGAGATAAAAACAACCTCAAATATATAAAAATTAAGGATACCTTTATTTTGTTGGGTACCCATGAATCCGGAACACACGATACAATGATACACCATCACACACGGACCTACTCTAAATCAAAAACACATTTAGCCAGTATACCATTTAAAAGTCGCACTACAGACCTAGAACCCATATAGATTGGGCATATACGAGTTTTGTAGAGAGGCTTATACATTTTACATTTACCAGTGTATGGATCACTTAAACGTAAGGATATACTATTTACACTGAACGAGATAATATATACCATTAATCACATGATATTATGACAAAATAAACGAAGAACAAAAGGAACATACCCGTTAGTTATTCGCCACCTAAGTACCTGAACACAGTGAGCAACTGGTCACTACTTGAACAAAAGAACCATCGTAAGAACTTCTATAAAGGATCAGTCAGTCTTCTTCATATTCGCACTTCCACTCTAAGTATGCTACAGCATATCAGCAACTTCTGTCTTACACTACACACACCATACCTAGGATGAACATAAAAACAATATTATACATATTACCTTATCCTCATCCTCTTCATTGAACAAACCGTTTTACATAACATCTCCACTATCATCATTGAGACCCACACAAATATTATGTCACACAACACTACAACATACATCATTAACCTCATATCAATATATACCCAACTTAATAACTACACCAACACCGTCACCACTATATACCGGATCAGACTAGCCGAGTTCCAGATAATCTATAACAACCTTCTATCAACAGCACATCAGTGATTCTACTATGATTACACTTCTTCTGTATACCACCATCCAACCGTTTTGTACTTGCTCTAGATCGACACCAGCTACTTTGAGTAATTCACACAACGCAGTGATATACTAATCTCAATTCCTTATTACTATTCGGAATAACCTTTTCTTTCACTCAAAATTCGTTCACTCACAATCAATCGAGACTGACAGAACTTCACTTACAACCCACATACTCACCTATTTCCGAATTTCTACGCCTTCTTCATCTATTTCGCGCTAAATAGCATTAGCAACAAGTCTTACTACCTTAATGTCACGCCTACCCAATAATACATACCATTTTCCACTACGATCGTGGAACACCCTCACCTCTCGCACGCGTTATCTATTACAGAGCTCCCATTCACCTTATCTACCTTCCATCGACCAATCCATCAATCAATTACAACTCAGCATACCACTATGTCCCTCATTTTATATTTGAATGTTGTTATGGCTACAAGGTGCACACACGCAAGATCATTATAAGTTCTGTAATTCAGAGCGCGTGGTAACGAGGCTCGCGAGCATACCCCACCTCGTCCTCTAATCAAGTTCGATATTCACACACGTTATCAGCTGGGAGCTTTGCGGCGATCACGACATACAGAAGATACCAGAGAAACAAATAGAGCACGCCCATCTTGGGTACGACCGAGTACTTTGAATTTACTGGACTTCAACCAATCATCACGAACTATCCCTCGTTAATCACATCTATATACGGAGTATATCTGACCATTTACTCTCAGACCACACTACCTCTCAGAGGCATGGACTATTTCGGCGGACATTAAGTTTTGTGAGGAGCCTCCTTACCAACTCAATGACTTGGTACATCGGACACTATGTCAACCCAGACATATAGCGATTTATGTCTGTCTGAAATAACCCCCTACCCCTTCACTGTTCTTCTGGATCCGAACCGGGTTAAAATCTCATCCTCCCACATCTCCCTAGGCAAAAGCTTACCTTCAGCACCTTTTCTCAAGCGCACCTCAAAATTTAAATCCACCGGCCCGGCAGGAATATTAAGCTTACTCTACCCTTTCACACCGACTCCTATTTATGATCTTAAAATCAATCCGGCAATTCCAAAATAATTCACCACTCTCTCAAGGCTATTCGTTGTATAATGTTTCTAGAGATTGTTTTCTCTGCAACCAACGCCTGAGGACTTTATTTACTTTTCACCACAATAATCACACCTGACACACACCATACAACACCCCTCTATACAAATAACCACCACTGCATCA
Source organism: Trachelipus rathkii (assembly GCA_015478945.1). Lineage (NCBI taxonomy): Eukaryota > Metazoa > Arthropoda > Malacostraca > Isopoda > Trachelipodidae > Trachelipus > Trachelipus rathkii. The sequence goes on along the minus strand of JABUQX010059566.1, from coordinate 20,904 downwards.
ATTACCCCTGTTCACCGTACTCATCTACAAATTACTGCCATCACTTCCGTATCAAAAGTTATGATTCCTATTATAACTGCGCACCTCACTATAATCAGACACGCGATTAGGCAGAGTGAATCAAAACCTTAGGCTTTACCTCTTTCCTGAGGGAGGACACCCACCCAAAAATCTAACATGACCCACCAAGAGTAATTACGAGAGACAAAATGATTTTTCTCTAATGATAGTCTACCACACTTCAAATTCAATTTCAAACGACCTCTAACGACTTAAATTAATTTCCTCTACTCAAGCGCACCCTTTTAGTAGCCTTTAAGCAGCCTCTATAATAATCTGTAGCTTACCATAATTACCAATTCTCTCCTGGAAAACCAAATCCTCTCGTTATATCACTCCCACTCCTTTTATTAATGCATTCTGTATAAATCCCGTTTCTCATTCATATACTTCAAATGTCACTCATTATATAATCGACCGATCATATATAACCAACACAACAAATAGATCATTCTCAACTCAAACTAACAATAAATTCATCCTATATTTCAATATAGATCAACCATATCAGAATGTATGAAAGCTTACCAATGTAGTTTGCAGAGGTGAATTTGTTGCCTCTAAGGAAGCGGTAATCTTATTCGGAATAGCTCCCAAGTACACCGTTGCCCATCCCGCTTTCTTCACAAGATTATAACTCACCTACTGTCCCCAACAATACTTCTGTACCTCAGTATAAACCAAGTATACAACTACAACATATTTCCACCACCTTTAACCCCTTAACTATACTGCCAAACTATCAAACATTTGAAGTTGATATATATACATCTAAATTGTAAATATCGAAAAACCACTCACTGCTAAATCTCAGATGATCTTTGATGTAATACATATTAATAATGACCCTACCTAATAAACGTCACTAACATTACTAACCTTAACCTATTTAATAAGTCACGACCAATACAATTTTCTTTTACATACTTACTTTCAACAACTATATCATTAAGCTGTCGTCAACTACTCAAAGATCACAGATGCTCTGTTAAATAAAAGGAATGTTACATTAGCTTATCAATAAACTTGTTCTCTCTTTATATCGTATTATCTATCTTATCGCATTATATAAATTCACCAACATCCGTAAATTATCTGTTATCCAACACCATATTTTCCTTTAATCTAATGACTCCCATTTATACCATCCACTAACACACTCATGAATCCTTTCATCACCAAACCAAATAAAATCTCACCTTCATTTATTGTCCACACATATATTTAACCCTCACAGCTAACGAATAATCTTAAACCAATACTTGAACTACTCTTCCAACAAATCATATCACCTATATACGTACATCAGGATCACCTAACTCATTTCATGGCAACTATTCACCCTTTTTCGTAAACACTTTCCAGCTTTTTGTTCACCACCTCCCACACTACCAACCTATATGATCATTAAACATAGTATAAGGTAATATATATACATTAAAAAGGCCACATTTTACCTATTGGTAGACTGGGTTCTACCAGACATAACCCATCATACTAATACAAACACTTACAATATATCAAACTCCACAAAATCACCCAAACTTAGTGTATTCAATATGTTATGGGTAACTTAACAAATCCACCAAATGTTTCTTTTCAAAACTAAATTATATATAATAATATGAACCCAAACCACCAATACCATGCATTATAAAACTATAAAGTATAGGGGTCACACATGCCATTACTAACATTAATATAATAACAATAATCTTAAAAACCTTCACTCATCTTACAATCTCGCATCTGTGACATAAAATAAGTATTTAACTACAACCATCCCTAAAATTGCGAGATCTAGATCCACATATTCTTAAAAATGGAATTGACAGGAGTCGAAGTCACATTTGGTGAAACCTCCTCTGGCTAAACCTATTCCCAAAATTTAACTAAACGCACCTATACTGATAATGCAGCTATCTATTAATCATAATAAAATAGTGCAATGGCTTTCTTCTTAAATTTCTCTTATAATGTACCCCTGGGATCACTCACTATGTTCATACATAGGTTCTACTACTATGAAAAATTTAATAAGTATTTGAGACTCTGTATATCCAAATAGATTATTAAATTTTTGTTACCTTGTATCAGTCCACTATATTACTGTAAGAAAATATGCCTTCTAACATAGAAAACATTCAACCCTCATCCTCCTCTCATCATACTTTACCCGTATCAAACCCAGAAGGATTACATCCTTGTTGTACTATATCATTGCACCTCTCTAGCAAATACTATTTCATTCTTTATTAAATAAGTAGGGGCAAAATAACATGAGAGATGGCGCACGAGAGATACGAGACGCTATTAGAGAGAACGTAGAGAGAGGACGAGATGAGGAAAGAAGAGCTTGTAAGAGAGAGAAACGAAGTGTAGTAATGTATAGAGCCTCGTTCCCCCCCCCATCCTTTCCACGTCTGTTAAAACACTATTGGGCGAATCTATTATGGCTACCGGCAAATCCTTATTTAGACTATTTTCATTCTGAGTATACCCACACACCACCACAGGCGAATATAGTCTACTTTATTCAAAATTGACGAGTGTAAGGCTTAATAAAATCACACCATCTAAAAATAATACAGGTTTCGTCAATAAACTTTCAGGTAAGGCACGGTAGGCGAGGAGTCACTCCGACTGAGACGCTCGACTCCGACTGACGGTTCTTAACTACTTCCATTATTGAGGAATAACCGTTAAAATGGAGGTCCATATGGTCACACCACATTTATCAGCGCTCTAATCCAGTTCAATACAATTTGCTCATTTTAGCCACCTAATCCCCCACACAGACTCTCACTCGAGATAACTGTTTTTAAATACAAGCACAATATTAGGAGAATATTTTCTTAAGTTCACGCTAGTGTTAATGCAACACGAGATTTCTCTATACACAAATGTGGCGCGAGGTGAACGGCCAAGCTTTATTAGGGTATCTCTATTCTCTCAGCAGTACGCACAATGCGGAACACTGCAGTTAACGCCCTGGTTATAACGATTATAGTTGATGAAGGCAGTAGAGGATATAAAGGATATGGGCCCCAGGGCACTGGGCCCCTGTGGACACCAACTCAATTTGCGAAGTGGATAAGCGTCGATATAAGGTAATTTAATATATTAAATATTTAGTATGTGTCTAACACAGCATGAACTATGGTCACAGAGATCGGTGTTACAACTCGCCTCTAAGGCTATCTTAGTTATAGACACTTGATACAGCCGTCGATATTAAAGAATTAGAACCGAGCTAATCCGCGCAACCTGTTAATTTAAGCACACAGTGTGCTATAGTATAAGAACTTTGCACAATATTACCAGCGAATGAGAATAGGAATTGTGTAGTATTGGAGAGAAAGACTACTAAAACGTAACAAATACTTGCTCATATTATGCTAACTTGGATCTCCTCAGGTGTACTCGGAGAGGGTCATGGATCTTGAGTGTTGAGATCCAAGGGGTAGTACACATAAAATTTCTGATAAGAGAGAATCTCGTTGAAGCATACTAGAGGTTATCGCCAGTGTCCGTTAAACCTAAAGAGGAAGATGTCGGGAACAATAGCTAACTGTATATTAAAAAAAGGTGGTTTTAGGTTACGACGAATATGAGTTAAGACGCTTCACGACCGATGGTGAAATCATGTTGGATATGCGTTGTAGCATTCGACAATATAAGATCTCATGCACCGAAAAATAATTACACCAAAGCCCAATGAACGTGATCAAATTCATTATATTATTCTTAATCATTATTCTATTATTATTATTTAATTAATTATTAATTATCCACTTAATCTTACTACTTATAACATATTCTCTATATTATATTATATGATTATTTATATATATACATAATTATCAATATTATTTTCACTACTCTCAGTTCATCTGGCACATTATCATTATTAGTTCACTCATATAGTTATATAATTGGAGTGGAGAATAGTTCATTTTTAAAAAATAAAATCACAATATTTACCAGAGGTCCTAGGTCATATTACTGTGATTAATTATACTCCTATCTGTATTCACTAGGATTATTTCTAATTAATTATTCCATATAATTATTATTCATATTACTATGGCCTGCAGCTATTATCTTGGGATAATTTAATTGAATTCTTATGATATTATAATAATTGTTTATTTATTTAACTTTTAAACTCTTTTAAACAAATTACTTTGGTATAGCATATATTATTGTAATTCATACAACTAATAGGTTGATTATTATCTACTTACAAAACTATTATCATACATTTCATTATCTTAATGTTAAACATATACTGGAGTGAGTGATAAGCTATATAATAATTAATTATACTTTGAAAGAAACATGGAACCTTCCTCATAAATGTATGAAGTATCGAATTTATACTGGAACCACCGATTTAATGTTGCATCAATTTAATTGAGAGTTTGTGTGGTGTGAAGAAAGACCAATGTTCCAGAGTAAATGAGCAGATTATCTTAATCGAAATTTAAAAAGGATAACAAGAAACTCTGTCATGATTCTATACGCATAGAGGTATTCCTTGCTAAATTAATTTCTGCCATTGTCTCTTTTGGGCCGTTCTGGTATCATGAAACGGTGATAAAGAGTATGCATGATAGTCTGCATATGGTATATTATTCGCGCGAGAATATGTTATCTAAATTCATCTTCCCTATTACTTTGGGGATACCGCTTTTGATGATACTTAACTCTGCATCTAAGAAACCAGAACCATTATAGATTCGGAATTGAGAAGGCTAGTTTCAAATCTTATCCAAATATCTGTACGTGAAACCAGTATAATGAAAGAATTGGCAGAGACGAGCCAAATAGGTGGTTTTCTCCTGGGCACTAAACTCAGGTTGTTAATTGAGAGGTTTTGGTATGTGTTATCTTTGTGAGAAACATCCATGGTCGCGCGAGGAGCTGGAGAAAAATTCATAACCATAGCATGAAGGAGACATTATAAAATGGACTACCACATGGTAGTGAGAGGGAGGGAGATGTCCGTACGCGTAGAGATCGCTTTCGTGTTAAGATTATCAGTAGCGCTAGGTGTAGTTTTTTTACTGTACGACTAGTCGCCGCACAGAATTCCCTAAAGGATAATTTTGGGGTAGAGGAAAATGGCCTATTGTGGGGTCGGGCGGGTTTATTACACTTCTTAACTATATCTGTTTCACTCATATACTATCTTCACGTATTATCAGAGTGCATATAGGGCCCAGCACATACATATCTCATCATATTCAATCTTAATTATTAGGTCCTCATTAATGTTGAAATAAAGGAAGGGTAATCAAAGATATACCTACTCAAAATACTCAATATCATCCACCAATACTTTTATCAATCATAGTATAATATTAAGTCTATGAAGTGGCATATTCGGTACTTGTGGATTCCTGACCATCCTGGGGGGCAAAAGATTTAATCGTAAGTATATACAGATATGAATGCAGAATACTATATGGTCGCAATATTAAGAAGACAATAAGGAAATACCCAATGAATCCCTAGGAAAATAAAATCTAAACTAGCCATTAGTAGTATACTAATACCTTTATTCTTTTACTGTGGCATGCCTGATGCTCTATTTCTTGCTAACAATTATCCTATAGGCGTATTCAATATTCATTGACCGGCCAAGGCATGTATACTTAATTAAAAATGCCCTTATAATTCTATAGATTTATTGAATATAGCATCAGGGCGAGGTCGACTTTATGGTAATACAACCTTAGCATAACTTTGGTCCTATACCTGACTTCTCCCTAATGCCACTTTATATGAATTTTTTTTGTTGTAAATCACGGCCCTATAGTACAGGCAAGCAAGCAAACAAAAAAATAGATAAATGTTAATTCTAATAATCAAATAATAGTTTATTGAAAGTTTGAATTAACGTGAATATATATCAGCACTGACATCATATGTAGGAGGGATGAAGCGGTCACCTACATAATTGAGGGGTTGTACCTCAGACCTAATCTTACTGTTATTAAATTCGTCTTTTTATCACGTATATAAATTCAATTTATATGTTAATATTTTACATTAATATATAAAATATCTATAAAATATAATTCGTAAAAAAAATATCAAATAATGAAAATAAATAAAAATATAATTATATAAAGGTAGTCCGATTCACCCCTCTCTACTCAAAAATTTTGACACTTTTTATTTAGAATCGTTTTTAATAAAAGTTTACATTATTATTTTTAAAAAATTCTAGATTATATAAGAACTTTATTAATTTAAATATTAATTATCGTAAACAATGCACTAAACTTAAGAAGATTAATATATACAACTAGGTACGAGCACACACTTACCAATCAATCTTACGGCGTAGGTGACTCAGGACCAAGTTATAGCCTATCCGTTTTTTTAGTATACCAACTAAAACTGTTTGGGGGATCAAAAAATTTAACATTGGCCAAGTAATGACGAGTGTATATACCATAGAAAAAATAAAATTAAATATACAAAATTCTCAATTTTTTATTTTAAGACGAAGTTAAAAAAACCCACATTTTTCAAAAGTGAAATGAGGAAGTAAGACATTTTGTTAATAACTATTAATTTCTACCATTTAAAAATATAAAACTTCAGAATTAAGATCTACATAAAACCGTGTAAGTACTACTGCTGGCTAATTAAATGAGTCAAAACCAATTGCTTTTAAAATTGTTAATTTTTTTATATATATAAGAGTTAGCACCTCACTTGTATTGCCTATTCTAGGAGAGGATACCTGGTCACAGACTATATATATATACCTCACCGACCTATAAGAAAATCTAACCCACACCTATCAATATCATGATCATTTAAAGTCGGTCATGTATACAGATGAATATGCTATTTAACATAAGAGCCGCCAAAACACACACCATCCATATCTCTTCCTCTATATACGCTGTATATATATATAATATACTTACTTATGAATACACTATTACAAATATACTAGCTCCAATAGTTCGCTCCTGTGTACAAGAAAGAGAAGCACCACAAGATTATACCGCAGAATACAACCCTATTATAGCCTAACAGTAGCTCTATAAAATTTTTCACTGTAAAATTTAACATACTCATCTAGAGAAAGCTTATAAAAGGACTAAAATAAGCACTTTCACTGAAACGTTCTAAAACTTAACGAGTTAGCAGAGCGATAATTCTGATATTAGAGTTTGCATATGAGTTAACATTGATATAAATCTATTCCACTGTGAATTAATCTCATGTTATATTTTTTAAATAATCATCTACAATTTGTTAAATTATGGGATTCCGTTGAAATTAGTTATTGATTTTAGATTTAATTTCAATGCTCCAACATTATTAATTTATTAATATTAGATTTTATTATGTACTTTAATGTTAATATTATTAATGTTAATATCATAAGGAATTTAGCCACCAATTCATTACCATCTCCATAAATATCTTATTTTACCTTAAGGTTGTTATTATGTGCCTATAATTATTATTATCTCACTAATTATTATTTATTATTGATTATTTATTATTGTAAATAGATTTTAGTTTAATAGACATTTGAGATTTAGTGAAGTATATATTGACTTATTTAGTGATTGATATAAGAAATAAGGTAATTGGAGGATTAGTTTCTTGATTATATGAAAGGAGGGAAATGTAGGAGTTATTAAAATTAAATGATTGTTTTAGTAGGATGATTGAGAATAGTTTACTTGATGATTATTTTATTAATGAACCTTATTAGTCTGAGAGTAGGTATGGAGTTTGGGAATCACTTATTAGAGGTATGATCAGGAAAAGGGAGTTGCACTCTATCGGCTATAGTAATATATGAAAAGAAGGGAAAAAGATTAAGTCAGTTTGATAAATAGGTCTGCAGATGAATAAAAGCAGTGATATTAATAATAATGAATAATTAATTAATTATTATCATATGATTTATGATCCTGAGTGAAAGTTTTCAATCAGCCTGATTTTAGATTCACTATATTTTATTCATTGCAAAGGTACAGGTCGACCTATCTTTCAGAGTTGTGTGAGTGAGTGAATGGTGACAAGAGAGTGCCAAGTTATGGAGTCTAAAGAAGACGTGAAAACATTCGCTAAAATTGGAGAACATTACATTGATATCGAAGCATATCTCCTTTGTTTTAATAATATATTAGAATTTTGGACTTTTCAAAAGAATAAAAGAAACGCATTGATAGTATCGCTTTATTTCACAGAGTATTATGAAAGAAATATATAATATAGAAATAACATTAGAAATATTATAAAATAGAAATTATAAACATATAAATAATTATAAATAATGAGAAACTCAGTATAATAGAAAGCCACTCATGGAAGTACTACGAGACATTAGTCCCAGATCAAAATACCACCACTAACTTATACACAAATACAGACATACAATGCAATTAATCCACAATATAAGCACCCTAAGGGCTGTTCAAATTGTATATAATAAACAAATTCACACAACATTTAGGCTATTAGTAATAAAAACTAATGATAAGTAAATAAATATCTAAAAAAAATTGGAAATAATCACCATAACAAAACCAAACTAACATATATGCACACAGAAACATGTTAAATGAGGATCAACATGCCATCAAACATTAATATTTACTTAAATACAAACTCAATCACGCCAATTAATTAGAGTCTTTCGTCAATAAAATTATTAAATAATTGAACCACAAATACTTATCACTCTTAGTCATACACAATTTCGTTTAAATGTTGCACAAAAATTGAGAGATCAACAACTTACACTAAACAAACCACTACTTTCATTGACATAACCATTATTTCCAAGATAAATATAACAACTCCCTAATTATTATTATCATGTAATGCTTATTATCACTTTACTTATTATATCAAGTTTAACAATTCGCTTATTTATTTATTATAATAATTACTTATCTTTAATATATTATTGACTCACTCTCATTCTGAGTTGCACATCTTGTATGTCACTCATTTTTTCACTTACACTAAATTGTAAATATAAATTTTAATTTTTGGTATCTATAAACAATTTAATATTATTATTAAAAATTATTAGTAAACATTAGTATAAACATGATCTCTCCCTGAGTAAATTCGCCATTATTTTCATTATATCACTAGAAACATAACTATATTCACTTTATATCTCCTATTATTCTCAGCCTCTCCTCATATTAAGCTCTTTTACATTCCAAATAATCAAATCCTCAAGAAATCATATTACCTTATGTATGTCATCTCACTCTACGTTTGATCCACCTTCGCTTAAGCAAAAATTATATCTTTAATGCTATTTATCTGATTATAATTATATTGGATTCCAAATAACGGGAACTAATATTACTTAACACATCTATAAGTAGCACGCAAATCAAAAAAATTTATTACTGTCGCTATTTTTCATTATATCTATACGCACATTGCATCTACTTTGATAATACAAACTATTTTCAGAATTAAATTTCTCTACCACATTTTATCACGACTTTAATTTAGCTTATTTTCACATTATATACATAATAGGATGTTACGAGGGCAAAATGACTTTTCGTGAATAAGTATTACAGCATACTACATCACTCTCTGGAAATTTGTATTTCTTGTGTTGCTGTGTGTACCACGATAAAGTACTGTACTACCAAGCCACCCCATCCTTTACTATTCGTGTTTGAGTTTATATTACATTTCTCTTTTAATGAAATTTTGATGTATATAAAACTGAGGCTGTATATCACATATTTTCGACTATTTACAAATTGTAAGTATCTTAATTTTTAAATATTATTTGACTATTAGGGCCTACTAATCTGATAGAGGAGAAATTTTAAGTCACAAAATATTGACAGATGGAATGGCATATGTGGGACAAAGATAAAGGACCATTATAGAAAGGCAGAAGATTATGATAGCAGATGTTGAGAGATGAATTAAGAAGATTAAAAGCTTAGTGTATGAAAGACCAGTGCCTAAAGAGTTCTGGGATTTATATGACCTGTAGTATGGATTGCAGTCAGGAATGAGGTGAGGAGTAGGCGAGGGAAATGAAAGGGTTAGAATAATTTAAGTTTATCAGTAAAAATATATTAGGGTGGATAATGGGAGAGAATATCTGATATAAAAGAATATCTTTTTTTGCATGAGCAGATGAGTTTAACTGTATATTCTTAAAAGGTGTTGGTGCACCTTTCTTTATCAGTATTTACCTAAGGTTTGAGACTGTTTTACAAAAAACATGAGTATAAAGTTGGGTGGATGAGCAAAGTCTAGATACAAATAATTAAGCAATGGAACTATAATAGTGGGGCGTAATAAAGCTAGTGTTGTTATAGGCTCAAATAATGAGAATAAAAAATAACAGCAATTTTCGAACTATCAACATGTTAAATGCTTCTACATAAATTCCCATAGCCTAAGAAATAAAAAAGATAGACCGATAGTTATAAGCCATAAATGAGGACTAGACATGAGTTAAGCTAATAATACCGAAGGCATGGGTTACTGAAATTATATGGAAAGCCCTTTCACGAATATGAAATTAAACGATACATCATTATATACCAGCGTAGAGTAAATAAGGTTTATGGTGTGAGTCAGACTTTTGAGTTAAACATCAGATCTATGCCAAATATCTGTTATGACAATCTAGACTAAACTTAAAAAAAGAAATTAATGTATAACCGAAGCGGTGTATGTGGGTAGAGTATTATCTCTCACACATAACCAAATAATAATAAAGATCATATAAGAAAATAAAGGATGCATTTTTGGCCCCGTAACAGGCGTAAGCAGTAGATACTAAAGAATAACGCCAGAAATAATATGAATTGAAATGAAAAAAGACTAGCAATCCTACAGTTATATAGAAAAAAGATAATAGTTCAAAATATAATGAGAGTGTGATTTAAAATTTTCCACTTATGAGATAAATTCACATAGGAAATATTAATCACACGTCTAAAGGACAAATAATTAGATAATTTTGCATTCACATATAAATTGATACAGATATACATATTTTTGAATACCCAGATGGATCCAAACATGAACACCAATCAAAAAAACGAGAGGCACACTATAGATGACGTTATATTACATCACTATATGCAGAGAAATTGTATCTATGTTAGTTGAGTATAGATTCAGAGTTTACGACACATATCGGTATACAAGGACAAAGTGCCATAATTAGCATTATAGGAGTTTCTTAACTTATTTTCGAAATTTACAAGATTTGCGTGTACAAATAGACGGTTCAATGTTTATCTATATTTATCACTGATGAACATTCGTAAGAATCGAAATGGCCAAAAATGATCGACCCAAATCACCGCAACTAGTACCGTTAGATTACATGACTAACGGGAGGATCTGTTACAGGTTGCGGAAACACTGTTTATTATACGCTACCTCAAAACCAAGTTTTTCTCACTCATGTTTTATTAACCGCTACTTAACATAGAGATGTTACTGTTAATCATTTGAAACAACAGATTATTTTGGTGGAGACACTTAACAGATCCACCCACTTCTATTGGATAGGGATTGAATTTAAGAGGCTTAGAGTCTAATAGGAAGCTGCCCCTCGGTGTCAAACTTCCTTGAGGCGCGTCTTTCTAAGGTACTGGACAGGGGCGGACAGATGCGGGGCTGGTAGAGTGCCTCTCGGCATTTGCACCGACCCTTGCGTCGCCCACGTGAGTAAAACACAAGGACGTGCCTTGCGCTCTCGCATGAGGTGTGGTGTGGCTGGATGGGTGAGATTCCAGACTTGGGGTACGTTGTGGGTGGGCCGGACTGGTTATTTCCAGCTAACTTCTGTTCAGTTGGAGACTCCTTGCCCATCTTCTGTGGGTTTTTCGCAGGGACTGGTATTTTACTTGTCTCTCTTAAAACTCGACTTCTGGGTGCTGCATGAAGAGAAAGTTTGCGCTATGGCGTTGGAGATACTGATAGGGAGGATTAGGAAGAGAAGAATATTTAGAATGGAAAAGATGTCTGTATGCTAAGTGTGTTTATATACATTCCCAGCCTCTCTTATAGAAAGAGAGGATAGACGGAGGCGCGTTGAAGTGGAATGAAAGAAAAGAACAAGTAATTAAACAAAAAGAAATAAAAATAGGATGATAACGAGCTAATATTACCATCATAGAAAACACAATATTCATTACCATATTATTATTATGTATTTTTAATATATAACTTTATATTTACCATGCAGAAATAGAAGATCTCTTACCTATAAACCCAAAAAAAGGACAGCAATTAAAGTCTCTGCGGCGGAGTGTGGCTGAAGTTCTATGAATAACTGGAAAGGGCATCCCAACTTACTATCTGTTTCAGTCTACCCTGTTTTCATATATTTCAGGCGATAACAAAAGCGTTATATTACTATTTCAAAAGACTACATTATCGCGCAACAACGAGACCAGGAAAGTAGTTTGTATGTGATTAATAAGATGAGCTGAGAGAGTTCAGTTCCCCCAATACAGATCACGAATGTTACCAGTTGATGCTACATTTGAGACTTCTTGTGGAGAATACAATATGAAAGGCAGTTTGGCACATTATAAACACAGATGCATCAGTGATCTTTCTGAGAGCAGGGACCCACAACACAGATGATATTCGGTTATTCCAGATAGAAGTTGTCCTCTCTTACTCATGACGCATGTAATTTCTAAATTATACAAGAGAGCAATCATCCTGAGTCGAAACTACTATCTAACTCTATTTCTTTCGCTTCTCATGGCACTAATAAATCCATTAAATTCCACGCTCCTCCGACTTTAACTACCAGTTTTTTTTTTTCGCTATTGGAATTGGACATAGTCAGTTGCCTATAGTTACTTTTGGGACATCCTTAGCACTGATCCTGTCTGCAGGAGTTTCCGATATTTTCAAACTTCTTAAATTATTTATTTTTTACTTCGAATTCGTGCAAAATCTATTCTACTTAACAATGAAAACTATTGAATCCTCCCCATAATCCTCCTTACTCACCACCCAAAAGGCCTCTGCCAGCCCTTCACTTAATATTAATAGGCATACTTTAAAAAAACCGTACAAGTTTAGCATACATTCATTCACACAGATTGATGCTTTTTTAACTCACACCTTTTTCCATAGTTGACAAGAAAAAAAGTCAATTTTGTTGTATTATACGCGGGAATTTTATACATTCGCACACTTACTCATCCCATTAGTAGTGTCATCTCTATGATCGCCGGACAGCTCACATTTGGCTGTAATAAATTTATAACTTTAGACGGATTTGAAGGATATTCATTCTTTCATCAAACCTTTTTATCTAATTCCACTTCAGAATCTTTCGGAGTTATTCTTCCTGCTCCTCCATCTCACTATGCCTAACATTTATGCCTAAACAACTCGAGAGATATTTTAAGTTGTTCAAAAGATTTCCAATTTCGCGGCCCTTCCATCTGTAAATATAACACATCTAAAATTGAAAGGCCGCCACTAATCCCATTGAACTCCGTATTTTTCTTACATCGTAACAGTTCGATTCTAAAATTAAATCCTTACGCAGTTTATGCCCGCTGGCTTCAAACCCCTATTTGCTAATAAAAGTCGATTGATAGGATACCACAATTTGCAGCCGAAAACATTTGTCAAAAACCTACCAAGTCCATATTACACCAGGGATCAAAGGCCTGAAAAAGAAAACAACAATGAGAAAATGTCCCCTAAAATCACAATCAAACCCCAAACCAAACTCGTGTCAGTTTATTCCACCCCACTTTAATCTCTCCAACTGTTAGACATATCTCGCTTACTCTTTCTCTAATTTTATATATACCTAACAAATTTTATTGGAAATCGCACCAGCCTGCTAGCTCGAACACGTCTTCCAAAGTCGATCATCGTGACGAGAGGGCAAACAAAATAGCTCGATCGCCTTACAGTTTGCAGCTATCAAAATGGAAGGCACCCGCTGATTAAGCACTTAGGTGAGACATGTATCACTTTTTCATAACTCCTCCCCTAGACACACCTCCTCTTATCGCGATATTACAATAATCGTATCCCTAAATTGCCACACGATACCTTTGACACCGCCTTGAAAAGTAATATATCCCACGATATAATAACCCCGCATCTCGATACCAACCCCACGTGTTGCACCTTAACTACGTTTGATCGTACCACTTATCGACCAACTTATATTAAATATACATAAGTATACTTATATACAATTTAGCATTTATAATCATTTACACTTTTACAAATTATTTATTTCCTTATCACAATTTGTATTTCGTATTATGAGTTACACTCTTATAGTTCTGATCACTATGAATCACTTCCAGCCTCATATGTGTTATTGAGTACATAGATAATTTTGCCTATAGATTGCGTATTATGTATATTTATAATTGTATAACTGATTCTTGGATTTGTTTTCTTCAGTAAATTCGAATATATTCGGTAATTTTGTAATTTGGTAAATGTAATTTAAAAACATTTGGTGAATTTATGTATTCGTACTGGATGATAAACTTGTATTATTATGTATTTTGGTTTTTATTACTCATGTTCCTATTTCCAAATTAGAATCGGGGAATCAGTATTATACTATATTCATAACTTAAGGCTTTTATTATTCACCTTTACCTCAATTTACTAATAATTTATAGGGTCCTTTATAATTTATAGTTGCTTATAATCATCTTACATATTTAACATTCTCACCCACATTATACAACATTTACGATCTCTACAATATTCCGTACATTACCACTCTTACTATTATTCATTTAGCTTATTTTACTATTCTAATATAACAATGGTTCATCATTTCCATATAGCATTATAGCAGGTTTGAGGCAGGTATACAAATTTCACCACAAATTATAACCGCATTTATACACTTTAACCATTTAACATCTTATCATTATACTCTTACCACTATTATTCCATTCTACATCTCTACGGAATTTACCATTACAATTTAATATCACCAAATTATTTACCAAAAATTTTAAAAATTTCAAACAAATTTACATGTAGATTACATTTACCTTTTAACATTTACATTTATATTTATATTTTATATTAATATTCTATATATAAATTCCAATAATTATCATTGGTGGATGAATAACTATATAATTTCCTAAACCTTCCTATTATGACTAAAGTCAGGAAGTAGTTAGTCTTAATTTAGATTAATTATTTAATGTATACTTATATATTCTTTAATTATGTTAAAATTCTACTAATAAATATTTCTATTGTTACTCTATATCTCTTTACTTTATTTCTATTCCTTCATCACTTATTTTATTTTTACTCAATTCTATTTCTTTGAATCAATATTTTTAATTTTTAGTTTTTACACTCATATTTATTTTTATTTTTATATTCTTGATGTATATATTTGTGAAGATTCGTTATTGCAACGTTATGATTTTTGCATTAAGGGATTCTTCTATTTTTTTAAGTAAAACTTACCTAGTTTTTATTCTTTAACTTTTAATATTTTTATATCTAATTCATCATCTTTTATTTCTAATAACTCATAATTATTTATATATCATAACTCTCTTCTATTATTATTATAATTTTAATATATTTATATTATTTAATTATTTATGGTATTTATATTTTTCATAATCATTCACTTTTTAGTTTTATATTTACTTTTTTATATATTATATTTTATAAATTAGTTATTAATTCTCACTTTGACCATAGTTTCATTTAAATATGTTAGTGTATATTCATCTTATTGAATATTATATGATTTAAATTGTTTTAGATTATATTTATTCTAGATATATTTGGATTCTTTCTA
>JABUQX010059565.1:0-27986 GCA_015478945.1 Trachelipus rathkii | reverse complement strand
ATTATTTTTTTTTTATATCATAAATTCTTACTAATAAGCGACATGTTTGGACCACTCTTTTATATTTACGTGGTATAAGTATTCGTCATACGTAATATACCTTTTAACTACTTGATTTAGCTAAGCAAACTAAATACATAAATATTATATACGGGCATACTAATTTAACGCTTAGTGCGTTTGGCTTGAGCTTTATACTTTTTAAAAGTGACGTACATCATTGTGTAGCTCTACATTACTCTTAAAAATATTATTTGGATGCCTCTTTAGCCCAGCTATCTTTTAACACCGTCCGGTTAAAAAGCGTTATCAGCAATAAGAATTTCGAAATAAAATAATAAAATATAATAAAAATAATATTGTAAGTTTATGAATTAAAGGACAAAAGAGGAAAATATCTATTAAAATTTATATTTATTCTCTTTTATTCCTATATTTGAAAATCTACTAATAATACTTAATTTCTTACCTTATATTCCACTTCACTATTTCTCATAGTATAATACCTATAAATATGAATTGCTGTATAAGCTATATTGTCACATTCTTGAAATAACTAGCTATCTAACTTTGACTATTATTACTCACTTTTAACCTTTAGTATAACATTACTATGCACTTAGTCCTGTGGCATAATCCATTGGCTCATATATATTTGACTCATAGTATGTTTGAATAAAGCACCATTAATACACTTTTTATAAATAGAAACCTTACGAGAATATTGTACGTAAAGTATGTATTATAGAGATGTAAGCCTATGCTTAAATACATATTGCAAGTACAAGATTCTTGAAATTCGATCATCTAACAAGAATTTTTTAAGATTCTTAACCTTTGAGCATTACAACCTATATATCCTAAAACTTTAATTTACTAAGAGACTTAAAAACATTAATCCAAGGTATTCATATGAGAAGTTGATATATTGCTTATATGAAATAATTATTAATTTAAAAGGTAACACTGACTTGCTAATTTCTCTAACTTAGATAAGGACACTATAAAAGAGCCTCTCATTCAGAATCTGGTTTCTATCTATTCATCTTACATGATATGTCGTATAACTCTGTTCATCAATTGATTTCGATATCGCTCTATTTATTATATTATTTATATATACTATAATCATTATATAATTTCATTATAAAAACTTAAATATATAAAAAAAAAATATATATTATAATAATACTTAACATATTGTATCCAAATTCATTATATATCACTTAACATAACTATAATGAGAAGGATTTATATTTTTATCAACACAATATTTAAATATATATACTTACTTGAGATAATATATTTTATAATATTCTCGATATAATATATAAGTAATTTAACCTAAGAAGTTATATTTTTTATTATTATTTTTATTAATAAATTTATTATTTTGCTATGCTTAAAGATATACTGCTTAAAAAAAATAACTAGTATATAAATAACATAAATGCAAAAAAGCTAGAATCCTTAAAAACGAATATTCTTGTAGACTTGAATTATTTAATTTATACAGAAATCTGTAGAGAGATTATATAAGAATACGAAAACGCATGTCTTCAACAATATATATAACTAAAAATATCACATATATTATTTAATTTCGTGAGCCACTCGTTTCTACAGAATCTGATGAGTTTACTCATACTAAGAGAAAATACGCAGAGTGAAAAAAGAGTCAAACTTATTCTAAAGTGTGAAATAGTATCATAATTATTACGACCACTACATAAGTGTCCTCTTTACTTCTAAATAGTGCCTTCCAAATTAACAAGTGACCTATCATGTAAAACTGAGTATATCCGTTCAAGGTCCCAAAGTTAAAGTTGAGATGTGTAGTAATAATAATCATGATAAAGTGTTATGTAATGAAACAAGTTCAATATAATAAAGTATGCTAACCGATATCCCAATCTTTTCTTACTTTGATATGTATATATGCCAAAAAGTGTATAAAGTTTTATATATATATATTACATATAAGAAATCTAAAAACAACGAATTTAATTTTTTACATACACTAAAGCGAACAAGAAAGTAGATTAATTTGTACATTATTATGACATGAAAATAAATTAATAAAATAAAGAGATCCACACAAACCTAATGAAATATAAATCCAATAGTATAATATGTACCCAGGCAAAGCTATAAATTATATTCAATGAATATATATATTAGAATCAAGTAATATGTGTAGGATAATATCTTGTTAATGAGGTTTTGTAACAATTATACTAACTAGTGGAGCACTGTACGTATCCATGTAAATTTTATGTTTACAAAGACCTAAAATGACTCTAATGCAGCCTGAGAGCAAAAAATAAAGAAAATAATAATTAAGATTATGAGAATACATGATCGAGAATTATAACAATAAGTATAACCATGAGTTAATTAGGCTCAATATCAAACTACAAAGAAACTATATAATATATATACTACTATAACTATATCTCAACAGACTAAAGCTTTCATAACATTCTGTCTTACAGGTATCTGGAGAAATTATAAATACTAAAACTAAATACTAGATACTAAATGTGTTTAAGTAGATGTATAAAGAAAATTATTGCTATAAATAAAGCCTATTATAATAATGGAATAAAGGGCTTTAATGACAATTCAATCAGAATTATAAAAATGCTAAAGAAATGAAAAGGCTATACAAATATGTACAATAAAATAAAGATAATTCAATGATAATATCAATACAGAAATAGCAATAAAGAAAGTAAAGCCTTTATCACATAAAGAGCGCCACTATTTATTGGTCAAGTAATAATTATACCCTACCATTTACTATGATATATGATAATGGAAGTATTAAGAGTGTAATGTGGAGAATTAAAAATTATAACTGATAAATGATGACTCATAGTGGAATTTTAAACATCCTAATTATATCTTGCCCAAATTAGTCAAATTAGTTAACAATGCTTAAAAATGATAGACTATTATCTATACATATTAGAATTATTACATTAAGCATGGCCTAAACTATATTCACCAAACTTAATTAAGATGAATAAACTAGTACTATTAATATGAGCATAAGTGAAAAGTATTAAGAAATATCCTAAAAGATTGTCATAATATATGCAGAATAGCTCCTAAAAGTACAAAGGCCAACTCAGCTAGTTGATTGAGATCTTATGCCAGGTAAAAGTATAAGTATTATAAAATCCGTGTAGGCTTGTTTGAACTACCATTTACAAGTATTGGTTTAGATGCCTTTGGCCCTTTTCTTATAGTAAGGGGAAGGGGGAAAACTATTATAATAAATCCAAGATTAATTATGGAATTTGACAACGACGTAAAATTCAGATCTGGTTATTTAAATTTTAAGGTTATAATTTACATTTAGATTAACTATGATGCTTTTGATCAAAGCTTCTAATAAACATTTATCAAGTCCTTCAGAGGCATTATGTAAATTGGTCCGATCAAGATAATGATTATGTAAACTTTGTGTATAAAAAGCTAACAAGTAATTATATAAAGGACAAAGTTAAAATTAGCGTAAAGGGCATAATGCAATAAGTAAATAAATTTTTTTGAGTAACAAAAAGAATATTAACAGGTATGAGATATATATATTCCCTAGAACCATACACTCATAGATTCTCATAAAGTGAAGGTGATCAATTTTTGAGAGACATATATAGAAATACTGACTAAGAGAATATATATTTATAACAAGCTTCACTCTTAAGAATCAGCCATATAATGATTGACAGTAATGATTAACATTGAACAACTTATGTTATTCTGTGAGCATATTAGAAATTATATTATCATTATAAATAAATTACCAATTCTCTTTATATATCAGGAAGTTTTCAAATGATTTAGAAAACTTAGAAGCTTTGACACAAAATCATAATAATAATAATACTCTAAAATTAAAAAGGTAATATAACTTGTCCTCCAGGTAATATTAATTATCCTAGGACATAAATGAATCAGCTACTTATATATAAGTAACGTGAGAAATATATACAAGCATTTCAGTATCTTTGCTGAGTGTTGTTTTGAAAAGTAATGGATTTACATAAGAATAATGGTTCTCCTTTATTTAGCAATAAAAGAAAGTAAATTGTATTAGCATAAATAATAAGAGATCACCACCAAGTGAGGAATATTAGTTCTTTTAATAGATGACCTCAAACCAAGAAATATGTGGAATTTATGAAAATGGATAGTAAATGGTATACAAAGATATGACGTCAAAATCAGTAGTGAGAACTAGTAGTGATGTGAATAAATAAAGACAAGTATAAATACATATTAAATTACACTAAATTAATGATATATAAGAGACCTTAATTAACTAAATTAATCTTGCATGTGAGAGATGAAAGTGCTAGAATTTATATATAAACAAGAAACAACAGAATTGTATAAAACATCTAAGTGAAAACTAAGAAATAACCAAGAAACTAATATTCTTACAATAAAGGGGATATTATATATATTTTAGTATATAAAATATATAAAAGAATAAATAATAAATAATAATAATTACAAAAAATAAATAAGGAAAAACTTAAAAAAAATTCTAATAATTACCATTATTTCATACTAAAGTGTAACAATCAACTGAATATATGGTTACAAAATAATAATCCCAAATAAGATATAGAATATGATAGAATAGCTGATAAAATTAATTAGCAACACATATAAAATTGAAGACTAAAATGAGCAGCTCAAATTACATAACTAGTATATGTAGCCAAGTAATCAAGGCTTAGCTAACATAATAAGCAATTAAAAGTCATTAAAAGAGAAGCCCTAAAATTACATAGCAAAAACGCGATAATTAGTAAGATACCTTCAATAGCAAATAATAATAAGCTATTGCAGAAACCTTCATAAACAGGTCTATTTGAAGCTAAACCAAAACTGCCACTTCCCATAAAGTAAAAATTGTAGAATATAAATAGCCAAAGTTTACATAAATTGTAGCCTTATCATTATAAACACTAGGAAGACAATACCTAGTAAGACATCAAACACTTAGTATACACTCTATTCATCAAGAGTCTTATTGTAATTTCACAAAGAAGATAACCTTAATTAAGGTAGTAATTAAACTAGCAATTGTAAATTCTTCAATACCAATTTTTTGATGCTCAAGAAAACTTTTGTAAATGAACTTTTTACATGAAATATAGAAATAAAATCTGCAAAAGTACGAAAAAGAAAATTAAAAAGAATGAAAATTTAATGTAACGGGAATATATAATATTCAGCTATTAGAGCATCTATCAAGCAATCTTTATTGATCAGCATGCCCCACCCAGAATTGAGTAATAGTAAGCCAACCACCCTATCTCGCAGACCATCTGAATCCAATAAAAACGATTGCTAGTAATTAGAAGGTAATAGTAATTTATTTAATAGTGATATTTAAATATAGTTTGTGTGAAAATTGTATATATAATTAACTAATAATAATGTATATTTATATTTATAATAATAAATATAAATATAGTAAACATCTATATGCAAGTTTCAAACATAAAAGCTAAAAAAGGCATACCATAAAATAGATACATACAAATATAAGAGTATTGCTTATTATGTCTAGTTTCCAAAGAATTTATAATACATTTTATTAAATTTATATACCACCTAATTTACTATGGCATTATTATGGATAATTATGTCTATATTATATAATTAATTATGTTTATTTACTAATATATTTAGCTAAATTTTTATAGTTACTTTAAAATAATTATTAATTAGTTTAGTTATATATTTTATTATAATTTTTTTCTAGAACCTGTTCGAATATCTACTAATGTCCAAATAAAGATAAAATTATATCGAATGTGAATAGATATTTAATCATCACACTTTATGTTATATCAATATTAAAATAATATATAATATATATATATATTAATATATATTAATATAAATATTAAATTATAATAATATATAAATAATATTTATAGATAATCATATATAAGTTAAATATATAATTAATAATATATTATATATAGTATATATATGCCTACCTTGAATATATCCATTAAATTATATATAATTATAATATTTAAAACATATATTTTAAAACATATTACATAATAACACTAGTTAAGATTTCACTATATAAAATCCAAATAATATATATATTACTATATATATATATATTATTAATAATATATACATATTATATGATATATGAGCATTAAATATATATCAGTGATTTAAAGCGAATTCACGCGCAGACTTTGATTCGTATATCAAATATCAGAATGACGTGAGTGCGTGATGATAAATTGATGTATATCCGAGGCACATCCTAGCACCTTGTAGTATATTCGAATCCGAAATCTCGTATGTATTTGATGAAATTATTTGGAGACTGTAAATTACCGAAGATTAAAAAAACTATATGAATTAGAATCCGTGAGAATTACCGAATTCGAGCACCATTTTCGTAGCCTTATACCAATGATTATTATAAAAATTAAATAGGACAATATTATCTTTCAAATATTATTGTAGAGAAACTTCTGTAGTATGTAACAAATAGATTGCTGAAGTAGTTCCGTAATCTATTTACTATATACATATTTATATATATATATTACTAACTATAATATATTATATAAATATATATTATATAATTATAAAATATATTTAATATACATATATTTATATATACTAAGTATATTAACTAATATATATATAATATTTATTAAATTATATATAATATATATATATAAGTATTTATATATATACTATAATATACTATATGTATAAAAATATAATGTAAATACTATACTACTATACTATATTAAATAAATGTAAGTTGTTCTATGATATTATATAAATATTATATATATATACTATATATTATATATATATATAAATTATATACGCTATTGTTGAGATAGTTAAAATGTGTTTGTATATAGTGGATTTGTAATATTAATTATTATCCTCACCTTAATTTTTATATTGTTATATTATTTTTTTGCTAAACAAATATTTTTAAGTAAGCAAATATTTTAATTTTATTTCATTTGGAATTCAGGCACGTTCTATGAGAATTCAAAATAAAAGTATTCACTCAGCTTGTTACTGTACTAAACTAACGTATAAATATAGTTTCTCATAAGATATTCATGTACGAGTTTATACATTTATCTCCGAGTACATAATTCGAGAGAGAAAACTTATAGTATCAATAATATTCTGTAAACAAGCAGTATATTTTTTTTCAATAAATACCTATCTTGGATAAACAATCATTTTTCTTCTGACTTTATGCTTAATAAGAATAATAAATAATATAATTACATAAAAATTATTTATATTTTACATAAAATACTCTGTAAAATCGCTTGATTTAAGTTCTCTAATATACCCTAACATTTATTTATTATTGTTATGTGTTATATATTTCTTTATTGTTCTATCAATTATATAGGTAAATATTTAAATAAAGAGTAACTTCATCACAGTAAATCTGACATAATATATAGTGATGCTGAGATTCAATTTACGTAGTATTTATAGATATCAATCCTTTACGGGTGATTAATATTATTGAGAGCTAATGAGAGTAATTTTCTAATATATATAATAGTTTAATTGTAAAGTATTATTAGTAGTATAATGAGTATATATAGACATTATTCTTTGCCATTATCATTAGTAAAAGGATTATTGTGATAAGTTTATAAATAAAATACTATAATGATATAAGAAGAAATAATGTTCTCTAACTATATCAATAATTATATATATGACATATATATATATAACTCTGTATCTATTTATATATTTATATTAATGAGTAGGTTTAATCGTTTGTCAGGAAGTAAATATTAATATACTAAAATATCTTTTTAGGATTGAGCATGTCTTACGATTATAACTGAGTTATTAAAATATAAATGAACGACGATATATATATAATATATAAATTAGTATCCCCATATATTAATATATCGCCTTAAATATAATAGTAATGTTTGTTAATGTATTTATATTAGATCACTTGATAATATAACAAAAATAGAGCTCTTGATACTGGAATAACCTCGCATCACTATATCGAAAAGTGAGGGCGTCTAAAGCCTCAAGAAAACTATGGATCTAGTTTAAGAACTGCGAGCTGATGACATCTTTTTCTGTACTCTCAGTTATCAATCCAGCTTTATACATATCGGATCCTCCATCCGCCCTATCTATCACTATGCAACAGAATCTATTCTTGCCTCACAACCACTAAATAACTCTAGGGGCGCAGCTCTCTGGTTTCCCTATCTTTTTGGTACAGTTTTAACGTTCGAGTCAAAGCCAAAATAAAGGCATTATAAAACCTGCCTTGTACTTCCCACTTCACATGATACTCTTTCTGCGGCGCGGGGATATGTTATTCTCTTTTTAAATAAGGATACTGCAGACGCAGGAATGAGATATAGTAAAAATGACAGCGGAGCTTACCACTCGCGTACCACCACTTTTTACCGAAACGCCCGCGATAGCACAAGGGGAATAGGATGACTGCTGCCTGCGCATTGAGTATTATTGATGAGGAGTATTTGTAATCCTCACGGACTATAGAGTTCGCTGCGTAGCTTCATTCTTTACACTGCCACCTCTTTCTGGTGCGATATTCGTCCTTCCATCTTCTTTGTTTCCTGCCCTGAGATTTATAATCTTCCCTCACTCAAAAGAGCTTGCGACTGTAGGCTATGCGTAATTGTGCAGTTAGTTATGTGAGTCTTTCTTAGACGTTCGTAACACCACCTCATTGAAATAGGCGCTCCTCTCACGTGAGTGGTATTCCTGTTCGACCAACTTGTAATCTAGTATATATTATATATATATAGTTATATCGATATATATTAAGATATCAGTTATATAATATATATATAATATATATTAATGTATATAATAATCATATAATATATATAATATAGTATAATATATATATATATATAATATCTATAATTATTAATAATATAACCTATATATATATATCATTATAATATATATATTATACGGTATATATTTATATATATTATAATATATTATATAGATTAATAAATATATACTAATATATTAATATAGTAAACAGCATAATATATATCTACATAATTATATATATTTAAACTATATTTAAGAAATCTATTAATATAAATATTAAGTATATTAATATATATATATAATCATATATATTATATATACGTAGATGTATACTATGATATATACTTAATACTATATAATATACATATATATAATATATATATATATTAGCCTCATATATAAAACAAAATATAATATAAACTTATATTATAATAATTATATTTATATTATATTATTATATTATATATAGTATAATTTATATTTAAAATATATTATAATATCTTTTATTAATATCTATATACTTATCATTTATTATATATATAATAACTAATAATATATATATAGGATATATTATTATATATATTATAAATACCTAATTAATATACTAATATTAATATAAATAAGATAAGCGCAAAAAATAGACATATATATTTATATATAAATACATAATAAAATACTATATATATATATTAGTTATATAAATAAATAAATAATATATATTATATATAGTTTTATATAGTAAAGTATATATAATATATCAATTAATATATAATATATACTTAATTAAAGTATATATATATATATATATTAATTAGTATATATATACTTTTTTCCATCTTAATTATATTAATTATATATATTTATATATCAGTTATATATATTCAATATATATTAATTAAACCTATTATATTATAATATTATAATATACTGGTATATATATATATCATAAATAAATACTATATAATACTAACTAATATTATATTATCTTGTCTATACTCTGATATATTATAGTAATATGATATTATAATAAATTATATATATATATATATAATATCAATCTATAAATTAATATTAATATTAATATATTAATATAATAATATATATATATATATATATATATATATAAATATATTTATATAAAATAAATAATTTATATAAAAATATTATATAAATATATATCTATATATATCTAGTATTAATACTATAAAATATTATATAATATGATATTAATTAAATATATTATATATTATATAACTATATATAATATTATATATATATATATTAATATATAAATATATATATATATATATAATACCATATATAATAGCTAATATATAATATATATATTGGTATGATATATATTATAATATATATATAATATATGATATATTATATATTATATATATATATTTATAATATATAATTAATTAATAATATATGAATTATAGTATATTATATATATATAATATAGTATATTATAATATATATATATATATATTATATTATATATATATATATATAGTATAATATTAATATATTAATATATATATATTATTAATTAGTATAATAGTATAAATTATATAATATATATATAGTATAATATTATATATAATATATATAATTAAATATAATATATATATATTATATATATATATATATAACTAACTATATATTAATATATATATCACTATATATATATAACCATACAGCCTATACTTATATAGTATATCTAATACTGATGATAATATTATATATTTAGATATACTTAATATACTATGAAATATAATATACTATATATATAGTATTATTTCATAAATAATAGTATAATATAATATTATATAAATTATGAGTATATATATATATATATATATATAGTACATATAATATATATATTAAATATATTAATAGAATAATTAATATATATATATAATATATAATTATCAGATGAGGCTGCGGAGTCGGTAGTCGTGTAGTAGTCGAGTGTGGATCAGGTATATATAAATCAGGTTAGAAGTATCAAACCTAATTGTTTTTCCCGGCCTTGAAAACTCGATATATTATAATTTTTAAGTAAAAGAAATTAATTATTGATCAGAATTCTAAAGTCCTTCACTGAAAAGTAATATCGGTATAAATATTGAATAAATTTGTAATGTTACTTTTTATTAGCTTAAATACCTGTGGAATATATATACTCTTTACATCAGTACTTAAAATTATTTGCCTCGAAAGTGAATTTCAAAAAGGCGGATAAAAAGTATCTGAACATAGAATGATAATTCTAGTGTTGAATGAAAAATTTCAACTTGGTTTTTAAAATTAGAACCTTGAAACTGTAATGATCAAAGACATTTATAAAATACTGAAAGAAACAATTTTAGTTCGATAAATATTCAGCAATTAAAGGAAAAATCTACGGCTCCAGACACGGATCTTTATAATATTGCAGACGTCCCACACACGTGGATTATATTCATTGACATGACTGCTGTAAATATCTAAGTTTTGCTTAAACTAGGATATGCTCGTATGAATAAAATGTTTTCATCCTAAATTATTGTGGTATTAAGAACAACAGTAAAAGAAATACACAATACAGAGGCAATATTTAATCCAGATAAAGTGAAAATATATGTATTGTACTAGGGTTTTTCTAACACTAGCTCTAGTTTATTACAAAAACAGTGTTCTCAAGTTCTCATTCTATATAATGTTGGTGATATTCTAGGGTTTATATTTCCTTTGTCGATAGCTCCTGGGACTGAACTCTGAAGAAGAGTGTTCAGGTCTTCGTAAATTGATTACTTACAATTGCCGGATATTATTTCCAGATTATATGATTTCAAGATAAAAAAGTAATCAAAAAATTTGTGGTGGTTGTACTGAATAATCAAATTAGTTTACAATACGTGGAGTTTAGTTGTGCAACAAAAGCTGCACCTTAGAAATGCAACCTTCTTTAGAAATATGGAACTTTTCTTGTATAGTGTGTGGGGGAGGGGGAGCAACATTTAACTGTCTTTACCTTGAAAACTAGGTCATTTGAAATTATTAAAATCAAAAATATAATTATTTATTCTAATATCAGCTTTATCCACGTAAAAATAACGTCTAGAGGAATATCAATAAATAATCAGCAAATTAATCTTGTAGTTTCCATGGTCAGCGTTTGATGTAAACAGGAAATGATCAAAATATTCTCTCTAAAAAAACTAAAAAGACTTTTTTAATTTAATAAAACTATTAAGTATCATTTATCTTTACTCGAGTTGGAGTCAATCTATCAGTCGTAGAAAATAGCACCGGATATATGGTGATGTGTGTTCCAATGACGCCAATATTATATAGAAATGCAAATTGATGTAAAACTACAGACATATTTTTAATAAAATATGGGAATAGCTATTTCCAAGTTCTGTGTATGCAAAAAATTGAATTTTATATATATAGTAAACATTTGTTTATATATAAAGTGGCATTCAGACGGAGCAATTTAGTTAAGTCGTTACGCACTCCCTTCAAGAGGCTACGGGTCGCAGTTCCAGTTCTGTCATGACATGGAGAAGTCCCACTTTTTAAAATCCGCAACTTTAATGTTATTCCGTTGCCGGATGGGCATGAATCTCGCCAATCAGTAAGCAATAGAGATGTTTTGCGCAAGGCATATACATGTAATAGCGCAAAACGCGAGACCGCTCCCAATTCCCATTCGTCCCGCCGCCTTAAACTCACAAACTCTCGAAATTCTCTTTCTCACCGTCACGCATGGACGCGAAAAAGCAGAAAAAGTAAAAAAACACAGGAAAGACACCACCACCTCACAAATGCACCGCTGACGTCAAGCTGCACTGAGTGGGTGAATTATAATGCATTATATTCGCGTGACAAATCCATCGCTCCTATAACAGAGAACTAGACGAAAGAGGTGCGAGGTTTCAATTGAAGAATATAAAATTGTGCCAAACAGCTTCCTCCAAGCGTGAACGCTGTTATCCGGATAGCACTTATCTACATTATTCTATATTCTGATCGAAAAAGAACAATAAACTCTACATCATGTGATGATAGAATAATTACTATTTAAATAAAGCGTAATGGGAAACTCCAGAGTTTAGTGTGAAGCGTCAGCCACCCAAACACTCATAGTAATATTCTCAGCTCGTCTCGACCACCTTGATCTATTTCATCGTATCTCAGTAACATTTTTTACTTCCAGTAATAAACATGATAACTAACTATATAGTATGCGTGTATTAAGCAGCGATTTTAATATAAACAGAGTTTATATTATAATCAGAGTCTATGTTTATTTTTATTACTACTCCTATCATAATTAATATCCTTTATATTTACAAGTAATAGTGCTTGTTTATCTTACGAATTAGTTTATATACTCAATATTCGGCTTACATCAATATCATAGTATATGTACTCTAGAACTTTAAACACTCTTATCCGGTGAAAATAACTAAGTGCTATAAATCACTTAGGTACAGACTTCATTTCGTATTGTATTATCTTAGTGGGCAATCTTACTACTCATCGAGTACTCATTCTAAAAAGTGTTTATTATATCAGCTATACTACTGTACCTAGCCGTTAATAATGTTACTGTTAAAATTATTTCTCCATGCATAGTATATATTTACATATATACTTAATTCTTTGCGCTCTGGCGTCCATATTTGTAGCTCATACTTTCTGATTATAGCTTCACATCACTCTCCCTTAAACTCCTTGTCCGAATATACTCTGATGGTTATCATATTTTCGTCTAATGCCTCGTAATCGATCTTCGTATATCAGTTGTTTCAGTTAGCCCTCTTCCTCGAGGGAGACCTAATATTTATTCAAAAATCTTTTCAATTCATTGTAATAAATCTAGGTACGAAACTAATTATATATATGTATTGAGCTAATTTATTTCCGATATCTCAAGTAGAGGACAATAGTTTGAGATGATATCGTGAGCGCATTTTATTAATGATTTAATATTATTGATGTGACATAAAATTAATTAACTCATCTCACTCATACTAATAATTATAATAATATATATATATTATATATATTAATATTTAATAGATATTAGTTATTATATATATATATATTATATAATATATATTATTACTATATATATTATAATAATCTTGTCATCATTCTATGACCAAAAGTGTTTATCAATATAACTTCATGATAATTGGCCTATAAAAAAGAAGCAATCAGGCGATATATATAGAGGAACTTCTTTTCTCAATGAAGGAGACGAAACACATTACAGAATATTAGTATCACGCTCGCGCAGTTAGCTCGAGATTATTATCGATTTAGTGTGTGTCTCTTCGGCATACTTGATACGAGTTCGTGAATGACCTCGGTGGAATAGAGTGATGCCGAATAGTGAAGCTTCGGATAGTATGTAGTACGATGAGATGCGTATGCCTCCGTGTGGAGAGTATTACGAGATGTCGACCAGGGGCAAACCGCTAAAAGGAGAATGAATTTAACTATATCTCTCACTGTGTCTTAGAATTCACGACTTTGTTCAGACCGCTAAGATAAGGAAGAGCGGAATAACAAGCTCCGAGATACATCGAGAGAAGACTCGGGTCCTCGGACTCGTTATAGCTGTCACCAGTGCGGTGCTGAGTGAACCCGCGGGGTTTTACGGTTGCATTAGTCGGGCGTTGTACAGGCCGACGGGGTGTGGGGGAAGTGCGCCCTTTGTACTTCTCGCGACATACGGCGCAGTGTAGTTCCGAGTATCAGAATAGAATGCGCTCGATATCTCGTAATCAGGTAACATGTGCCTAGATTGTATCGGTTATCCCTTTATGGTCTGTATTAGAATATAACCAAAAAACCCAATTAGTATGTAGACACATAAGTATGTCCATGCGAGTGAGAACACCGCGAGATAAACAACAAGGTTGTTAAAAGGCTCATAGTAAAGAAATGACTATGCAATAACATGTGATAAAATACTACATACAATAGCTTATTATATATAAAATTCATACTAGACCCGAGTATATACTAGACTACAAAGAATCACCAATAGATAACAGATAGAGCCAATAAAATAAACTACAATATAACAACTAATAAAAATGTATACATTTTTAAGATCCTGATACCACAATATAAACATATAATTCAAAAAATAAAGAAGAAGGAATATTTATATATATCATAGTAAACAATACAGCACCGTTAGTCTGAGGGTAGTCTGAGAGAGTGAAATTATCGATCTCGCGTGATCTTGAGTTCGATTGTACGTTTCATAGCGCATCACCTTTCGTCGATGTGTGTGTCAGACGGCGAGCGATGGAGTGCACCTCGCCCTTGAGACTTGACCTTGCGTATCTGTTATATTTCTATTTTATTATGGTGTGGATGTTGTTATTATCTCCTATTGGTTATAGTGTTTAAATATTGGTTTTATAAATAACGTGTTTTCTGTTTTTTTTTCTCAATATATTTTCATTTTAATTCGGTTAGCGTCGGTATGATAAAGCTATCAGTCGGAGGATCGTGAGTAGATAGTAAGGGCACGCTTCAGTCTTATTCCTCGATAAAAAGCAGGCTTAGTATATAGTCGTGTCGGCGGAATGTAAGTTGTAGCGTGATAAGATTTAGAAAAGAGAGTATCTCCCCTTTCGTGATCTCGTGTTATAAATTGAGTGAAAGGCATTGAAGGCCAATGTCCATCTCTCTTTTATCAGCAGGGATTCCCTGGCTGTCTATCATTGAGGGTTTCGTACGCTTCACCCACCTCCTTAAATCGTTCTTCGGCGCCGGGGGATTTATTTTTATCCGGGTGATATTTTAAAGCCATTCTTCTATACGCCTTTTTAATATCATCGCCGTTGTATCGTTGGTACCTAGTTCGTGAACTCTAATTCAATATTTATATATTTAATAATCTGATTTTCGTATACCCCCCTAAAATGGTTTATATTATATATAATAGTCTGACTAGACCAAGTACTGTTTCTCAAGGCCAGTATTTTTTTATATAAATTCTCTCGTAAATGCGGGATCGCCTAAAATAAGATATAAATCGATACCTGAACAATTAATAATGTATAATATTTTATTTTAAATAGTGATGTTTTTTTAAATATATTTAAATAGATTTATTATAATACTATTATATATATAGTATATATATATATTGTGAATATTAAATAAATAATAATTAATATAATGGTATGGTGATTTACTTTTCGCAGTGAGGCTACTAGATAAAGTGAGTTATTGCTCAACTGGCCTCTTACATACTCAATGTAACTACCAGTAGTTATTAGGATAAAAGGCGAGTGCAACCCGTTCTCCTCGCTCTCTGTTTTCTCTGAAATGAAATTAATATTGTAATAAATTGAATAAATATAAATGCTCTTCACGGCCTCAAATATATATATACGTATATTAATATATATATAGCGTATATATATTATATAGATGAAATGTCATAGCTTTATAAATAATATTGCACCCGCGATAAAATTATAATATATAATTCAGCCCCGATACTCGCCCGTAAGAACGATTTTAAATAATAAGGGATAGGTGATAGTGGTGATAAGCGTATACTGAAAACCCTTTCTAATAGATGATCCTATGTGTGAAATAAAGATTAATTATTATTATTCGAATCATAAACTTTAAATAGAACTCACATCGAAAATAACAAAAATACCTCGTTTACTCCAGATGATTAAATATAACGTCTTGTGATTATCTCTATAAAAACTTTTTTGATTAATACACAGCACGAAATTTATGAATTATTATTATCTCGTTTTATTTATATTGCGCTATATTTATTTTGAGTTAAAATACGATTTGACGATGTATTCATTATTATCTACTCCTCTAATCTCTCTGAATTATCTCTCATTCAGTAATTATATCTATCATTCTCCTGCTATTCACTTATAAATATTATTCATTTTAAAGTATCGGAATTCCACACTTGATTAATCTTTTATATAAAATATTTGATGGTAATTTTATATATCTTGAGTAGTGATTCCCAACATATTTTATCTTAATGCACACTTCTGAGATTTGTTTGATGTCACAGCCCTCTGGCCACAAAAAAGAAATGGACGAGCCTCTTTGCAGATCTCAAGCTATAATTTCGTATAAGTAGTCACTCTCCTCGGCACAATCCGAAGTCAGGCTACTAAGTGAGTACTAAGGTTCTTATAAGCAACAGCTATATATAATATATATATAATACATGCAACATCACTATCATACCTCTATATAGACAACGTCCGATGAACAAGAAAAAATATATAACTCCTCCTAATTTTTGAAATAATCTAGTGGACGTGACCCCTAAAAGACATATTCGATTAGGAAAGGAGTTTTATAGGCACGTAAATTAGTGAATGTTTATTGATGACTAATAAGTGGAGAACTTATATTAATAATATATATAAAATAGTGATAAAACAATCACAGTTGACTAAGATTCATCATAATCCCTCTCTCTGGCGCTCTCATTACAAGATTGGGAAAACGAACAAATAACTCTGAGAATCTTATATAGTAAATAAGGTGTGAGCAGAGATTGAATCTTCTAGACGATCGATGGAACGAGGCCCTTCAACAGAGCACGGGTTTCTCTCCCATTACTCCTCTGTCTAATAGTTGTATACCTCGCAAACTGCTCACTCCAGGTGATCGCGCGGATTTTTAAAAGGGATACTCCTTTTTGATCGCTGTATATTAAGCAGGTTTCCGCAGTGCATATTGCTCTTTTATTTTCCACTATATATATATCAGAAGAACCTTTTTGAACTATCGAATCTGCATTTCAGAATCTTTCTTCTACAAATTCTTGTATGAACCTTGTTTTTTTATAAGCAATTGAGCTACATAAGGCAGAGGGACTAAGAGTCGTTAAGTACTAGGATCGTGAATTATTCTCGTATAATCGTTGAGATATTGATAGTATTTTGACTTCTTTCATCTGTGTTGCCCATCTTTGTTCTTTGAGTCTTAATTTCACTACGAAGAATATTCCGTTTTCTCTGGTCTCTCGATCGTCTTCAGCGCTATCTCATATGTTCACATATTTCGGACCGTAAGATGCTGCTGTGAGTCTGAGAGAGGAGGACTGTCACTTGAGCGATTATGATAGCCTATATAATTTGTAAATTTTGTAATCGTACTGTTGTGAACTATCATTTGTCTTTCGTTCTTTGTCCTGTGAGATAGCGTGTAAGGTGTGTCTAGTATATACGACAGTGGATCTCTACATTTTTGTTGGGGCTAACTTTATCTTTCGCGCTTATATGTGGTCCTTTTAAGTGTTATTAATAAGTTTATCAATTCGATCTAGGTTAGTCTTTCATGTAGACTCACAGATTACGGAGGTAATACCTCAAGTTGTTGTATTTTTTCGGTAGTCTTATATACTCTTTTTTTTCATTCAACTTAGGTTCACTATATCTTTTAAGATTAAAATAAAAATGATAATAGGTTTCGTGTTACAAATTTAGTCTGGAGAGTTAGAGTATTCTTTTGTGTGGAGTATTAACTTTGCTACATAATAACATTTAAATGCGCTCACTCCTCAAAAACATGATCAATCTACCGAGTCAACGTTAGCTTGTATTTTATTATTAGATTCGCTTGTCACGACACAATGGTCAAAGATTTTTATAAAATATTAGGTCTCCTCGAGGAAAAAGGGCACGACAAACGACGACGCGAACCGGCAAAGAACGAAAATAAACCCACCGATATTCGACAAGGGTTTAAGGAGGTGATTGAAGCCTACGAAGTGCTCAATGACGCCAACGCAAAATTTATATATGACGAAATTTTTAAAGAACATATACGCGACAGTACTAACCTTTTTGAAGCTCGAGAGATGCCCCAAGATAAACATACGAAAAGAGTCGCCTAAGTTATTAGCCTGTTTTTCGGAGGTGTTTACTTCGTCTTCTTTGATGAGCCGAATTGTTAAAACAAATTATAAACAACACTATTATTGAAATATAAGGGTATATGATGGATATAAATAAACAAGCTTTTAATATTAAACTCTGTTTTATTAAAATCCTCTACACGCATACATATGTTTTATTCATTTATTCTGGAAGAAAAATGTTCGAATGAAAAGGCAGGTGGTCGAGCGAGCGAATATACTGTGTTGTGGCTGACGCTCACAAACTCTGGTTTCCCATCGTTTTTAATGATTTTCTTCTCATATGGGAGTTTTGTTCTTTCGCGAATATATGTAGACATCGAAAGGAGCTGAGGCTTTGGAATTTTAATTTTCATTATGCATTTTTCTAGTTCTGTTTTGTACGAGTTTGATTCGGAAAATCTATAATCTATATCCAGGCGTGACTCACGGTGCATTTGAGGGTGGTGGTCTTCCTGTTTTTTTACTTTTTCTCTTTTTTCGGTTCCATCGTGATGGATTACAAATAAAAAATTTCGATTTGTAGTTAGCGCTGACGAATGGGGAATTATGGAGCGTGCGTCATTGAAATTATATCCGGGTGCTTTCGCTAAGTGCTCCAATCGAAGATCGTTTAGTGTTTTTATGATTCCATTACTATTAATGTTATCGAAATCCTTCTTCACTTTAAAGTTGGTCATATTTCGTGAAAGTTTTTTATGTTGAATACGATCCTTTACAACGGAAATTTGTATTTTCTATAAGCGTCCACGAGATCTTTTTCCCAAACATTATTTGGGGTATTTAAAAAGAAAAAACAAACTTTCCTGCACTTACTATTTATAGATAGACAATTTCGCTCTATAATATCAATTTTTTTTTGGATATTAGAAAAGAGAATAATTTTGTTAGATCATCATAGATATATTATATTATACAAAAAAATATAAATGAATATATTTTAATAATAATTATATATATTTATTGAAATTGAATAATATAAAAATTAGTATATGAAAATAATATTGCTCTGTTATTAAAGTTGAAAATAATTGAGATTATAATAATAATAATATAATATCAATTACATATATATACTACTGTAGAATATAAAGTGAAATCGAAATTTTTTGTGGTACAATATTTTGATATTGTTATATTTATATTATTAAAAACTATATTCGAATGATAGTTTTTCTCTCCTCGTGGCTTCATTTTTTTGTATTTATTAAAGATATGTATATTTTATTTATATTATTCTTATTCTCAATAGGATCATCTAAACTGTGGTTGACGCGTCATCATTTTGTACGGTTAATTATTTTTATTATTTGGAGTCGCTGCTTCCCCTCATGTGTATGTACAGTCTATAAATAATTGTTTATTATTTGACATTCAATAATATTATGGTATATTTTCATGATTTCATTATAGTGTAAATTATCCTATAGAATTGTATCTCAATTTTATGTTAATGAAAAATTTTTATGTATTTATTAGTTTATTGCTTATTCTCTATTATTATTATTATAATATTTATTATATTATTATATTTTCTATGCAAAATTTTTTTCCCTTTATTATTATTTGTTCGGGGAATGGCTTGGCATGACGCTCTATGTTAGATATATTTTCAATTTCTTATATCAAATTAATTAATATTAGTCAATTTCAATTTGGAATTTGCTGGAGTCTCAAAACTGATAATGAAAGTGTGCGCAATAATACTATTACTTTTTAGGATTATCTAATAATCATCGAGGTGAGTTCGGAGATCTTCTTCCTCGCTAAATCTTATGGTGAATTATGATCATATTGGATGCTCCGGCAGTATATACTGTATAAAAGTGAGAATACCATTAATTTCTCTATTTCTATATTATTATTATTATTATATATTAATTTATATTTATTTAATTCATGGCAAATGTTCTCTATGACATGACTGACTTTCGTATTTTATTACTCATATGGCATAATTATTTACTATTATATATCTCAATATACTCTAATTAAAACTTTCTTATTATTATTAATTTTGTAATAAGTTCCACAATTAAATAAAAACTGATTATAGTCCTTACAACCAATACATATAAAATTAAATACTCTTATATCAGGTATTTAACAATCTACACATATCAATGTGCTCAAAAGAAAAGATATGTCTAATAATAAAAATGACCCACAGAACTATTGCAACTTCTCTTACGGCATTCTAGGAGAGGCATGTCTCCAGAATGAAACCACTCAGGATTTCCTATCTACTCTCTTCGAAAAACGTGCTGAATGCTCATATAAGGTGTTCCGAAAACTGCTAAAGTTAGTTGATGAAACTCATTTACAGCCATTCCTGGACGCGATATCAACAAATGGTAAGAGACGGTCTTGTGATCCATCTCTATGAGAGGATAACGGCAGTATCGTCAGGAAACTTATCATTATTCCTGATAATAATAGAAAGACTTCAAGTAAAGCAATATTTGCTACGCGTAGATGATTGCTATTCTCTTCAGGCATCATTTTACGGCTATTGAGAGAGAGTGGTATTATAAGATACCTGTCTGGGTAGTGTAGATTAATTGATCATAAAATTTTTTCGAGCCTTCTTATATAATCTTTAAGGCTAGTGGTCTCTGAGGACAGAGGAAATTATTTTCATCTTATTTAGTCACATAGGCACCACAAAATCTCTATAGTATATGCATATATAATACACTAGAAGAAATAATGAGCCTCTGTGCTATCGGCTTCTGGAGCGCGAAATAGCGGTAGTAACTTCGTAATATTCCTTGTTTAACAAAGTACAGTTTTACTAGGGTATATCACAAAAGCTCTTAAACACTCTCGTTAAGACTGATCTCTAGATAGACAAGGAAACTAATCTCTCTATACATATCAACGAGCTTTGCGAGAGAGTGTAATAAAGAATTCTTAACCGGTAATGTCAATCATTGTAGAGTGGTGCTGATATATAGGCGCGACGGTCTTACCTTGAAAACCACCAGATTGTGCGTGGTCCCCTCGCGTGATCTTTTAGTGACGTTTATTCGAGATATCTATATTTATCTTACCCAATATACATGCCTTGCAAAAACTCGGTGCACAATAGATTCTATTTCGTTTCTAGTCGAAGAAGTAGATGATTAGGTATTTCTCTGTTGTGTCTTTTTTATAGAACTTTTTGACACATTTGTGAAGTTACATGTAATCAATTAATATGTTTAATTTGAGATTCTTGTCTTTTGGGTGGCTGAAGCTTATCCTAATCGTATACTTAATACTATTATTAATATACTTATTGTGAGTGTGAATATAATTATTAATGTGAGTGTCCTTATGTATACTCTTAATTAATAAATTAATTGAAATTATATCATCTTGTAACCAGAACTCATACATGTATATTCTATAGAGTAATATTGTCTCCATATGTGATATCGCATTTATTATTATATTACTTTATTATTAGTTTATTATTATTTTTATTATTTACTATTATTATTATTATTATTATTGTGTAATATATTATCTGCATCAATTGTGAAATCATAATATATGAAATATCATTGGATTCATATAATGTATTTCTATCTACTGTATATATATATGGTATATTATATACAGGCATATATTTACAACCAACTAAATTTTAATGACTCAAAAATTACGTAAGTGTTAGTTTATTTCAAGAAAAGCAAGACTTCAAGCTATTTACAACAATGGCAGGGGGATTAGTTCTATAATGATCTCTGTCATTGCTATTTGTTGGTAACCTTTCCTTGATTAGGGAATTGGTACTGTAATTTGTAAGGCATAGACTCGTGTAAATTATCTCATTATTATTTCCTCTATTAACACCTCTAATATCAGTTACATTTATTATTTATTTATATAATTTTTAATTGGTTTGATTTATATTCTCATAAAAATTTTTACCATATGAGTTACTTATTTATCTCCTCATTTACAAATTAATTATATATTATTACGAGTATTATTAATTTCGCTTAGTTCATATTCACTGATATACTTCTACTCACAGAATCTTTGTCAAAAAGGAATAAACTGTAATATTCCATTGATAATAATATAAATTATCATACTCGAGTACTATTTTTCCAGATTTGAGAGTAAGCTCTCAGCTTATACATATAATATATCTCAACGTGCTTATATTATATATGATACATATTACTCGATCTTTAATTTCTTTCAAATTTTTAAAATAACGGCTTCTTATCGTTATTTCATCATCTACTATTATTTCGAAAGCTCTATATCGTCATAGACAATTTTTTGGTAAAAGTATACGATATATCTATACGTTAACCCCAATTTTTAGTTTGATTTCTAAGTCTAGTACAGATTTTTCGGATATAAAAGGCTTCCAACGATTTTTAATATTCACTATATGATAACCCTATACAATTTATTTATATTATCGTGAAATCAAATAATTCTTTCTCTTAGATTTAGTATTCTAGAGTTAATTGGTACAGTAAATCTCATAGCAAATCGTCATATTTTCGCAGTGAGAATAGTATATGAGATATAATGGAGACGAAGCTATATCTTACACTATTATATGTTTCTTTTGATAGGATTGGTCGATTTTAAATTGGTCAATACAGTTTCTAACTCTTCTCTAATTCCATATGAATAACCATCAGATCTATACTAATAATTCTTTCACTTTCAGTAATCCGTGTACTAAAAAATATACTTGTATACTCCAAACATATCGATTATTTTCTTATTACTCCATTTTCTTTTTATCGTACCACTCTCGATAATATATTAATCCTGATATGTAAAAATTACACCTTTGTTATAATTACCCGATGAGTTGAAGTTCAGAGCGCATATATAAAGGTACTCCATTAAATATATCAGCATGCAGAATTCTCCTTTGTCAACTAATGATGACATAGGATATATGGCTTAATTTTTAATTTTTCACTTTTTACTATCCAATCTAATCTTTAGTGATAAGAAGATAATAAATAAATTAAATTTATTATTACCATAACCATTATTCTATATATAAAGCATCCACTGTCTTCATTACATTTTCCTTCTTTACTTTACTTCTCTCCACAGTGAGCGTGTATATTATTTCGACGGTCCGCCGCCGGAGCAGGCCTTCACATAAATTTCCCATTCAATTATTCTTTTGTTTTCGATTTCAACCGCCAAGACTAAATTATCAAGTTTTTGGCTACGACAATCATAGCATTTACGAAATGTGTCCGCGTACATCAAATAGACGTAGCTGGGGAATATTTCTTCCTCCGCCGAGAAACTGAAAATCAATTCTAAGGTTTTCACCCCAGTTTTTGCGGCCAATAGGCTTACACGATGGCTGCTAAATACGGTAAGTGGATGTTTATGGTTTAAACGAACTCCAATTTTTTGTAAATTAAATAACGATGATACTTCCATGACTTCTTCGATGCTGTTATGATCCACAACTAGGTAAGTCAGTTTCTTTAACGAGGGAATACGAAGATCCTGCAATTTACTCGAAAAATCGATTTCTTCAACTGTTCTTGACGCATCTAAAGACTCTATATCCGATTTGCTAAGCAAAGCGTCGTTAGCTGACATGCTCAAAACGAGAAGGCCTTTTCGCTTCTTACACATGTCAAACAGGTCCTGTTCTAAATCCCTTCCGCCGCATTTGCATATTAGCCTTAGCTCGATTAAATTTGGAAATAGGATCGAAATATTTTTCGCCATTTCAAGGACCTCTTCGTGGGTGAGAGGGCTGATACTAGTATTAACAATTTCTAACTTCTCGATACGAACTAAAGGTTCTTCTTCTTTCATTAGGTCCGTTAATTTTATAAAGGTTAAGTACCGGTCTAAAGAAAAAATGAAAGAATTTAAGCCTTCGTAGTCGGTACTCATCGTTCTAATAACTTCAACTATTTTAGCAGCCGCCGCGGGAACACCATCGGGCCGACTGTCGGCGGGGACCATATATTTGGTCAATGTCAGCGCTATCACTTCGGTTGCCTTGTACGGATTTTTCGTCGCATTTTTAAGAAAGTCTAGATAGATCGCCGAGGTTTTTTCTTCTCCTTCTTCCAATTTAAACAGAGAAAAAAAGTAGGTTGAAATTTAACTCCTTCGCTCCATGTTTTTCGATGAAATAATTCATAATTATATGGCAATTCATCGCGTCTTGAAAGGACGATGTTTCGCAAATGACGTTCATCGCTAAATCTTGCAAATTTCTTTCCATTTCCAAGGAATCGTCGTCGATTACGTGAGGAAAAAAGAGGGAATTGAAATATAAAGACAATATTTTATCTTCCACCATAAAATATTCGTGATATGAGAAACACTTCTACAGTATAAAAAAAAAAAAAAAAATCAAAACAACTAGAAAAAAAAAAAAAAAAAAAAAAAAAAAAAAAACATATCTTTAATTCTTCAGATGCTTCTACGCGAGGCGCACATCGCGC
The DNA here is from genome assembly GCA_015478945.1 of Trachelipus rathkii. Classification (NCBI taxonomy): domain Eukaryota; kingdom Metazoa; phylum Arthropoda; class Malacostraca; order Isopoda; family Trachelipodidae; genus Trachelipus; species Trachelipus rathkii. The sequence continues at coordinate 2,684 of JABUQX010059565.1, read as the reverse complement.
AATAACGAATAAAGCTAAGTTCTTATAGCTATAAAAATTTATATCACATCAACTCCGTTTATATAGGAAATATGAATGAAGTAAATACTTGTTTTTTGTTTAAAAAAATAGATAATATTTAGGTTATGTAATTTTAAGAAACAAATAATAAACCGGGTCAAGCCGACGCTGCAAAATACGAGATGGATTTTCTTTTAAAGGTGTTAATAAAGAAAAAAAAATAACATTAAATTATAACGATAAATAAGAGTTTTGATTTTTTAATTAGTTAGTTATTTGAATGGAATCATTTTCTTTTTAATAAATTTAGTCTCCAAAAATTCATTTCTTTAATTAATCATTTTTAGGGTAACCGCAAATAAAAAATCAAGCAACGTCACTACCTTTGATGGCGGCTTACGCCCAATTCAGATAGTTCAATGCTGTCTAAGTCCGAAATCTAAATAAATATAGGAAAAATCTTAAAAATTTTCCATCATTATCTATAATAAAGACAAGTTTATTAAAAAATATTCTCCAATATGCTTTTCTTTACCATCTTACTGGTCATCATCTTCATATTACCTTTTCTTCCCTCCGATTACGTTTTGCCTATTACGATTATTTTTGTAAATTGTCATGTCTCAGTAAATTTTATCAATTTTCAATTTTTTTTGTCCAGTATTCATTATATTCCTGGTACACCTTGTTAGATTATTCCTTAGATTCGTTAACCTTCAGATATATTTATTCTTAATCCGTTCAACTTTAGTTAATATGTTTGTTCCTCATTTGAAATTCTTTATTCCTCCCATAACAGAAGTCATTTGAAATTGTGATTCTTTTTTATGTTCTAGAAAAGAAATAACTTTATATCACGCGAAAAATGAAAATATTTGTGAAGGTAATTTTCAACTAATACTCGAAAAACTCGCTTAGGAAAGAAAATTTTTTTTCAACATCCTCCGAGAGGCAAAAAGTAACGTTATTTCGTTCTTTCGCGACATATACAGTATGATTTATATTACGTTAAATTTAATAAATGAAATACTCTCTCCATTTTTATTTTTTTATTTAGGAAGATTTCGGCTGCAGAGAGAAATTTTGTTACATTGTTACTCCAAAAGATAATAGGCCCAGAAAATTATAAATTTATACTTTCGCTTACACAAATAGTATTTTATTTATAAATTTGTAAATATGACAATTATTATACACTAAATCATAGTCTTTAAAGTGATTAGTGCAAGTATTCTTATAGTCACACATTATATAATTGTCTTTTTCCCCGCCTTTTCTGTAAACTATACTTTTTTATCTCGAAATATAATAGTTTATTTAGATACAGATATAGATTAGAGCAATTTATCTATTTCCTATTAATTTTAAAGTTGCCTTTTTGCGAGCCGATTTTTTTATACTTTGTCCTCATGGTTTTATTGTCAAAATTTTGCATTAAAAGTTTTTTGTTATCGGGGCGTGAGCCCTTGCGCGTGCGTTAGCACGTGCCCAAAGACAAGCTTTGCTCCGTTAGGAGCAAACCTCGGCTTGTTTGTAACTATTTATAAATGTTAAAAATTTAGAGATTGTAAGCCTATGGATATAGGTTGGAAATGGCCAATTTAGAGCTATAAAATCACAATCTATCATACTAAGAATAAACAAAGAGAAACAAATAGTACAACATAGTAAGGACTAAAATAAACTATAATTTTAACTTGCTAGGTCATACAGATTTGAAAATATAAGCAATTCAATATGACTTTTTTTTCTTTTTCTCTTTTTTCGGTTTCATCGTGATGGATTACAAATAAAAAATTTCGATTTGTAGTTAGCGCTGACGAATGGGGAATTATGGAGCGTGCGTCATTGAAATCATATCCGGGTGCTTTCGCTAAGTGCTCCAATCGAAGATCGTTTAGTGTTTTTATGATTCCATTACTATTAATGTTATCGAAATCCTTCTTCACTTTAAGGTTGGTCATATTTCATATAGAAGTTGAAGAAAATCTCTCAACCAATATAACTGAAATTGAAACGAATCTTAAGGATATTTGAAATTAAAGGATAAGGGTTTATATGACTAAACCGATAACTTTTTTTAATAATTGCATTAATAAATTGAAAATTAAAATACTGAAAGGTAAAATGAAAATTAAAATCATTTACGTTTTTTTTATATAAACTGCGCATCGCTCAGGCTGAGGTGCACGGGTGTATCGACTAGTTAGCAGCAAATACATACCACCTTTTTAGAGAATCCTTCGATCGACTACGACAACGATTGTCCCTCAAATATGCCAAAAAATTTAATAGATTTACCGAATGAAGTGCTATACGGCATTTATAAAATATTATCTTTTCAAGACGTATACAATATTATGATCGTCTTGGCCCCGAGAAAACACTCGGTGAACTACTACCTGCAAGAGAAATATCTAATCGATAAACGTGGGTCGGAGAAGCTAAATTTCGATTTGCTTTTTTCAGTAATTGAATCAAACGATGACACCGAAAAGTCTTCTATCATTTTTTTAAACTTTGTTAAAAATGCGATTCAGAAACCGTACAATAATCCATCTTATTACACGCCTACAGCGATAGCCTTGACGTTGACCAAATACATGATCGCCGAATGCCGATCGCTGACTGCTGCTGATTCCTTTTTGAACACGATGAATAACGCGTACGAGCATTTGACAAGT
>JABUQX010059564.1:0-41409 GCA_015478945.1 Trachelipus rathkii | reverse complement strand
TTATATATATAATATATATATATAATATATATATATATATATATAATATTATATAATATATATATATATATTATATATACTATAACTACCCCCTTCACGGGAGGTAGTCTTACTGAGAATCACCCCGCTACTTTGGTATATTATGTGATAGTGTTAGCGGGGAGTTACTTACCACCCCCCCTACGGGAGTAATGGATAAATACATCCCCCTCATCTATGTCTTCTAGCTATCGGCTACGAATGCACCCTACTTAATATTAATGTTTTTTTTTTATTATATACATTTTAGGTTATAAATATTAATAGACTTTTATTACGTCTGATTTACACAAAGTGTGATATATAGGTTATTTTCTGTTAAGTGTACCGTACTTTTAAGAGATACTTAATTTTATAAACTTATTTAACTTTTAAAATTAAAAGTTTAATTAAAATAAATATTAATTAAATAATATTTCTGAAACTTTTGAATATCAAAGTCATCGTTACCTATAATAATGAAATATTTCGATTATGTAAAGTTATCATCATATATATAATTAATTAAGTCAAATAATAATTAAAAATAATAATAAAACAAAAAAAAATCAAAATCTGACAGGTTAACCTAAATTAAAATCGGACCTATAATATATATACGTAGTAGTGTATACATATGCATAAATATTACATATTAATAGGAATGTAATATGTCATTCAATGTTCAGTACACGAAGCCTCTGTTCATAACCAGGTATAATACAATAAATTATAATATAAATTTTTTTTATATATCTATAACTATAGTATATAGACCTATAATCTTAATATATACTAAGATAAATCTAAAAAGTTGGATAAGTATCTTTTTAGAGGCTCTATTTATATGCTTAAAAATAATATAACATAGAGAGAATAAAATATTATTATTAAGGTTATAGGAGCCGACACTCTGTTTGAATCATTTCTTCTCACTCATATCACTCCATTAGTTTATACTCTATCTATTATCTAAGGAGAGAAATTTACGGTCACTAAATGATTAAAAAGAAATTAAATAAAGCTTTGATATTTTTTTTTATATACACTATGATTTAATTTGTTATTTATATTATCATTATTCGCTGGTGAGTAATATATTCTAATATATTTATTTTAACGTTCATTATGATTAATATATATATTAATATACATTAAGAACTTTGATGTAATATAAATATTGATATTTATGCATCTTTATATAATATATTATTATTATTTATTATTATTTATTTATTAATATCTATATCTTGATTATATAATTACAAGTTTGTTGAGTAATTTATGTACCATGAGTCAACTATTACTTTAAATAAAATTATTTCAATATCCTGAGAGAAAATATATATAATTGGAGTCTGTTACAATAGTAAAGTGTGCTAAATCATTAAAATTAAATGAAGAGAATCATAAAAATAAATAAAACGAGTATGGGACGTGAATATGAAGAAAACACACAAAGTGAGAATACACCACAACTCATATTATATATAATAATCTCATATCAGATTTGAACTGTAAAGGAATGGTTAAATGATTGGCAGAAAATGAGGGATGTCAGGCACTTACATGGGAGAAGCGAAAAATAGAGGGAGCGAGAGAGAGGTACGAACACCTAGTGAGAATGAGGGTTGATAACGCTCTCATATGAATCTCTCAGTGCGCATCTATACTCACTTAAATTCGGAAAGATTACATTACTCAGTTGCTACTAAGACCCACACAGAAATAAGATATTTCAAAATATGTTCATGAAAATCAATGGCCATTTCTTCCTCGCTTCTTATATAAGTTCAATTCCCTGTTAAACGTATGATATTACTCTCGAAATCAATTATTTAATATTTTAATTAAATTTTAATATTAAAAACTGAAAAAACTCTTTAATGAACTAGTAGTAAAAAAAATAACAAACTAACCGTAATATGAGCTTAGCAAATAACAAGGACTTATGTCATATCTGCATCAGCATAAAAACATTCGATTCATAATGACCTTCCTGTTAAAGTAAGACATCCGCAATCCTCATCCTGGTCTGAATATGGGAAAATAACTATGGAAGTTAATTATTTTATAGCCTCCATAAAAATTACTGTAGATGAATGAGACGAATGTAAATGTTGGGGGAGAGGGGGGGGTGCGGAAAGGAGATACCACATGTATGTGTTTGTTTGTGTATATGTCTATAATATACCTTTTGTATAGTACGAATATAGTTAGCAAAATATTGCAAATATGTATAAATCACTTAAAAATTCATAAAACAAATAACTTCATGTTTTTCTTATTACTTATATAATTATGTATAATGAGGTAAAACAAAGAGATGGTAAGTGTGATATTTAATAAAAAAAAAAACAAAAAAAGGAAAAAAATGAACCATAACAATCGCTTAAAAATCAATAAAAAAAAAGTATTGTGTACATTAGTCTCACTTAACCATAGGCTAAATATTTATCTAAGCCTAGAAAAGAAGATACATAATTAGTTCAAATTATAGACATTTGTCATAGTCTACGTACTGTGTAAAAATCGTAAAAGGAATTAGACTCTTTCTTACCTTACTTTTATTATAAACTATTTAATATACGTATGAAATAAAAATAATATTCAATTGATCATATTGTTATAAACTCACTCGTGTGTTACTCCTCTATCTCTCTTAACATAGTCTATATAAAACTTCTTATAATAATGTTAAGAGACGTTTTATAATAAAAAAAGATTATATATAAATAAAAAAGAAAGAAAGAAAAAAAAATGTATCCCTTCTTGCAAAACAATTTAGAATCGTTCGCCAGCGTTTGAAGTCATTTTTATCGGGCAGCTTTGATAGGGAAGGCGGTCTTATTCTCTTGCCTTTGTACCCTGACCAGTTATTCTTAGGAGATTGGAAAACTAGTATAGTCTTGCTGCTTAATAAACAACACAATTTGTGTACCTTGTGTGTGTGCGTCTCAGTTGACATTTCTTCGCTCGCCCGAAACTGGTTTGTCGTGTGAATACTTAATCTTAATAATTTTATTTTAGGGTGAGTGGTTAGGACCTATGGCTTTATATTATAAGAATATGTCAGTCTTAATATAGAGATTAAATTAATATATTAAAATATTTTATTATTCTAATAACTGAAAAAGATTTCATTTTTTCATTTGTTTTTCATTTTTGTACATAATCTATTTCATCGTATGGTACCAATGCTCAAATTTAAGAATTTGTCAGGCTGGATTAGTCTGTGATAGAGATAGAATTTGTATTTAAAATTGTGAGTTTGTGCTATAAATGACCTGAAGTTATATCTAAAATTGGAGCTATATACAGATTAACCAAATTCCAAAAACTACAGACCCAACATTCCTACTTCCGGCCCACAGACTTATTATCGCACATCCACTTTTCATACAATTTTTGGAAATTTAATAGAAATTAGTCCTGAATAAATTTTAAGTTTTCATTGCAATTTTGTCATACCGAACGGTTTAATGTGCATATGAGAAGAAGTTAAAAGATTGTGTAATATTTTACAAGGAAAGATCTCGAAAGCCCAATGAAGATTTAGTAAAAGCGAAATGGGATTTATGGAAGATGAAATGGCATCAATCACAGTCGCCCGAAAAACCCGCAATATATGATCACCTCTTTTAGTCCAATTTCCAAATATTAACATCTTGTTGTAGCAAATACTGGCAATTTTACAAATGTGTTTTAGCGTTCAGATATGACAAGGAAGATTTACAACTTAAGACTTCTATAATCGTATTATCAGGGTCACAATCATGATTGAATGAAAATTATTGTGAAAGCCTACTCTAAATACCTTTAATATTGAAAATAAAATTGAAGATGTTATCTCCGACGTCGCTCACTCTCATGTACGATTAAAATTTAACATTTAGGTAGGGGGGGGGGGGGGGGGGGGGGAGATGATTTTAGTATTCATATAAATTCTTCCCATTTTTTCTAAGGAATTTAATATTGTCCTATCACTTTATATAGTATATATATAATATATATATATTATATATATTTATAGATATATATATATATAAATTATATAATTATATATATATATATATATATTATTAATTATATATATTATATTATATATTATATATCTATTATATTATATATAAATATTAATATAATATTATAATATTATTAATTATATATAATAAAAATAGTGAAATCATAGATTTTGTTTGTGAGGCCCCCCTAGAAAATAAATTTCTACAATAATGCGTTACTAACTGTAATTTGAAACATTAAGTAAACATGAATAAATATTGAACGCAACGATAAAAAATATCCCTTATTATAAATGTTACATATATTTACATATATTAATATATATATCTATATATATAATATTATATATATATATATATATATATATAATATATATAATATATATATATATATAATTTAAATAAATCAAACAATACAATTAATCATCTAACACTTCAAACCTATTACTTCTCATATTACCCCAGGATCACTGTAGTATGAAGGTAACTGATATTAAATGCACTACGTGAGGATAAACAGAAAATACATATATAGATATAAGAAATATATAAGCTATTACCGAAATGAAAGCTCACTACGCTTACGTAGTGAGTACCCTCATTTATATACTTTTTAAGTTGAGATAAATCGTACGTAGCAATATCAAAAATTCACTCAATCTCCTTAGGGATTCTAAGGGGAACGCAAATGGAGACCCTCACTATCATCTCGTCAATGTGGTGATTCATCACTCATTATGAGTACCAGTTATTTGGCTACAACCATACCCTATCACAAAAACCCTGATACATTCACTTCTGTTATTAATGCTCATACTTTCTAACTCGCCTCTGCAAACTATGCAATTTTCATTCATCTCAGCATTCTCCTATTACTGATACAATCTCACTTTTTCTATCACGTCTCCTCACTACATGACTCGACTCATATATTCACCAGCAACATCTAGCCACTATACATCCACTTTAAACCAATACTCGAACTATTATCCATAATGACTATAATCTAACATGACCAATAACTAATATACTATCAAGAATACTTTATTACAATTTAATATCTTTTATTTACAGCGTTTACTCATTTTTACTTCATACTTAAATATTTTTCTCTTAAATAAATGAGCTAACACTCCACTAATATAGTCCATCTGAACACATTGTACTTTAAGAATCTATATATCACCGTCTTGAGTTCAGCCATATAGTCTCAATAACTATATATCAATAACTACATGATCATAAACTATAATACCTTACCATTGCAAGACCCTATGCACAACTATCAATGACATTAAGTTACCCTTTTACATCATCATACAATTATTAAAATGTATCAACTCAAGACCCACGTCCCGGTTTCACATCTCGTCTTAATACCTTAATATATCCCTCTAAAACCTCTCTCCAAGTATATCGCCTACTCAATAAGCAATCTAATATCAATAATTAATAGTTAGAGAATTATTGATATGCTATCATCGTCCTTTACACTCATCTTACATCTATTTCTTCATATATTATAGATTATATATCTACAGGGCCTCGAAAATAAGTCCTTACTACACTATATACTCTTTCATAACACCATCTTTATAACACAAATTATTAAAAAAAAATTCTAGGTATTATATAATTATAAATCTAGACCCTACTGCACTACTCTCACTCTAGTGTGTTTATAATATATTAAAATACCAATATCTACATTATTATTATTATTATTATTATTATTATCTATTATTATAATTAATTATTATTTATTATACTATTATTATTATTATTATTATTATTTATTATTATTATTATTATTATTATTCACTATCGTTAGTTTGACTAATTTTATTCATTACATATCATTTTGTTTTAGTAATTTCTACTATTCTATCGTCAAATATACTTTTGATTTCAACTCAGAATTAATTATTATTATTATTATTATTTATTATTATTTATTATCATTATTATTTATTATTAATGTCTTATCTTCCTTTAATAAACACTCCTATAATATTCACTAAACACACTTTTATCTAATTATTAATGAGTTATCTCCTATAATATTGATTCCATTATTCATTAATAACGCCTGATTTGCAAATCCTAAATATACTCCTCATTATACTATATTTCTTACTAACTCTCTATTACTCATTATCACTCTCACTCTAATACAATATATTGTTCAATGTATATTATAGATTGACTACACATACTCTCTGACTTCATTTTATATTCATTATTATTTATTTATTATCTATTATTATTTATTATTATTTATTTATTATATTTTATTATTATATTTATTATTTATTTATATTATCTTTAAATTTCTGCATCTTGTACTTCACTGCAAATTTACATGTATTTCCTCTCATTCTACACTTCAGTATATCTCAGTTATTATCATACTCTTCAATCACTCTCTAAAATTCAGCAATTTATTAAAGAATAGATTATTCCACACTTCTTATAAACAATTTTTATCTACACCATGTGTGCATAAATGTAATCATGAATAGTTGTGAGCATGAGTCTTAATATATATGTGAGTAACTATCGTCATTATCAGTGTATAATGCATAGTTGATCCTAAGATTTCTCTCATTCAAATGTCATATATGCTTGCTTATAAGTTATTCAGGCTATACTGTATAATTTATAACTCAATATAATTACATATAATCTATCGTCCTTATATCTTAAATTTAATTATAATATTATATTTTGAAATTAATTATTATTCATTCGTGTTAATTATATTATCTATTTATTATTATATATATCATATTATTTATTATTTATTTATATTATTATTTAATTTATATATTAAATTATTATTTTTTATATAATTATAATTATATATTATTATTTATATTTAATTATTATATTATATATAATCTTTATTTATATATGATTATTATTATTATTATTATTATTTATTATTTTAATTATATTAATTATATTTATTATATATTATTATTTATAATTATTATTATTTATATTATATTATTATTCTCTGTTTAATTATTAATAAAATTAATATAATAATTAAATTATTTATTAATTATATACTTTAATAATTTAATCTATTATTATTATATAATTAATTAAATTAATATTAAATCAATTATTTATTATTATAATTTTATTATTGATTAATATATTTATATATTAAATTAACATGTCTGATTAATGTTAATATTAACGTACACTAACAAGCAAATCGATTTAAAAATTTTAATTTACCAACAAGCAAAAATAAGAAATCGCAATAACTGACAAAAAAAACACTGATGAATCAACCTCCAAAAGAGAAATCTGTCCCAACCATTCAAAATGGCAGGTCACAAGTAGTATTATATATTATATATATATATATACTATATATATATATATATATATATATATATATATTTATATATATATATATATATAATAATAATAATATATATAATATATATATATTATATATTTATAATATATATATATATATATATATATTATATATATATTATATAATATATTATATTATATATTAATAATATATAATATATATATATGATATATTATAATTATAAGCAAAAAATGTTAGAGTCATTCACGTTAAAAATTTCTAGGTCCACAATTTGAATGTAAAAACTAAAATCGTTTAAATAATAAAAATATTTCAATCAATACAATTTATAACACTTTTGATTTGTATAATATTGTTAAAATACCTCGGGAATAATGGGTAAATTGAATATTGGTCTTGGTGGTAAATTTATACTTTGTATAAAGAAAAGGGTTTTTGAGTGGGTGGGCTACCTGTAGGGAAATGCCTGTGAAACTGATTCTAGACACGGGAACAATACAAAAAACTAAGAACATTACAGAGAAATTGGAAGATTTATATGCTTGGAGTAACACATAGGAACAGTAAAAGGTAAGACGATAAGATCACAAACTAAATTAGCATATAATAGGGAGTTTCAAGCAACAGAAATGGACACAGGTAAGTCATAAAGCTAGAAGCAGCGGCTCTTACTGAGAAGAGATGCACGCACTGAAGACGCATCTGCACGTACGCAATGCAGTATCTCGCAAGTTGTAAGAAAAATTTTAAGGAAGGAGAAGAGAAAAAGAAGAGAGAAGAGAACACGCTTGTAACCGATTTAGGCATGAGAGAGAGAGCAACAAGATAGAAAGAGAGAAGACAAGCAGGTCCATCAACTCTCAGCTTATATGAGCTATATCAGTCGTTGGCAATACAGTTCATTGAGCGAATTATCCATACCTATGACTATTGATCAGGAGTAACCACCTATCTACTCCATCGGCACCTATATATACTAACTTACGTACGATTTCTATACAGCGTTAGGTATAATATATGTTATTCGTATATTCATTTTAAAATTTCGATGAAAACTTGATTTTATCAAAATTTAAGTATTGCCCATAAGGCAAATATAAATAACAATAATAGCAAATAATGATTGTTCAAATATATTAAAATAAAAAATATTATTGAGTTTTCTCAAAATTATTTGTACATATTAATGCAGGAGCAGTACTATGACAAGGTAAAGATTTCTTCAATATTATAATTTATATTATATTATAAATATATATATATATATATATATATATATATATTATATATATATAATACTATAATATATATGACCTCTACGGTGGAGCTGACTGTAAGTTTTTTATCAAAGGGAAACAGGTGACGTGTGTAGACCTTATAATACGGAGCAGAAACTGGAGTAGTTGGAGAATAAATGCAATCAGTAAAATATTACTATACCCATATATCTTTTGAGTAAGAATTTTTAAGAGAAGAGAAAAAGTACCGTGATCCTGTTAAATTAAGTGAGAGCAATTAGGTAGAAAAAGGAATAACGATCAAGAAATATTATATAGAAAGTAATGAAGGATCTAAGTTTGCGTATTATTCCGAGTGACGATAGACTATATACTAGTTGTATGGGAGTTAGTGTAATATACAGAAACGTGCTTTATGGGTAGCATTGAAACAAATTATTTTCTTTGTTGACTACCATATAAAAGATATCTAGATATAAAGACAGAGTGAGTCAAGCTATTACCAATAGCCACCAATCTCACTGCATGCGTATAATTGATGTTGAATTAGGTTCGATTTCCAAATTGTGAGGAAGGAGTAATTGTAAAGGAGTACTCAGCATAGGAGTTGATAGGAGACGATGTGATTGAGAATAAGGTTACCATATAATGAAAAATAGAAAAGTAAAAAGTTAGGGTGATAAGGACATAAAAACTATTAAGGAATACTACCATTATATGACTAGAATATGACCGAAAAGTGATAATAAGTAAGAAATCAGAATCAGAGAATAGAAGGATAATAGCCTAAGTTAAAGAGGGAAGTTTTAAGAAATCCGAAATCCATAGCTTATGTGGCCAGACATAAGGAATGTTTCAATATGTTTAGTGCACGCAAAAGATTTCAATTAGAAATGCCGAAGGTGAGTAAGGGCAGGATCTGATGAGAAGGAGAAATCTATACTTGAGGAATATACTAGAGATTAGTTAGAAGAATATAAGATGATTTTCATATTCTTTACTGTTTGAATAGGTAGTTCCGTAAATCATAGAAAGGCTGAGGGTAGAGCGATATATAAGACTTATATACTATTAGTTAAAATGAGAGTTGAGAGAGAGTCCATTATTTAAAAGACGAATTGTTGGATGTTTATGTGATTAATGACAGAGAGACGTAAGTCAGTTTTCCTAAAAGGCAGGAAGCAAGCTCATAAAAGCATATAATTTTATAAGAACCAATTTAAGGAATTATATATAGCCGTCAGGACCATATATAACACCATTTACTTAGTGTTGCATTATGTATTAGTACATAATAATAAGTATCTATTGGTAGAGGTATAGTGAGGAGGAATAGCTTGGGATCGTTCAGGAGTGATGATATGGTAACAAATTTGACTTGAACAGATAAGAATACAACTTTAGTAAGAAGGTAAGATGAGCAGATGTGTCATCTAGGAAATACTTATAAGATAGAGGGATAAGATAGAGGAATGACGCAAAGTCAGAGTGTTGACTATTTTAATACATATAATGGTAAAATATAGAAATAACAAAGCCAAGAAAATAAGGAATAAATATTGAAAAATCATATGAGACTCTCATTGAGTTGTCTATCTTAGCGAGTACTCATGAGTTTTTCGGGCACGGTAGAATATACAAGACATGCATGAATTTCTGGAGCTTCAGATATTAATATTTAGAATTTTCTTATAAAGAGAGCATCCCTGCGGTGATAGCATAAAGAACTAAGTCAGAGTTAAATACTTACATAGACACCAGAATATAGAGTGCTAAATATATAGAGTGAGGAAATAATTTATATCGTGAGATGGGCTATCTTATATGAATGTCGAAATCGAACCAATAGACTCTAAATGTGATGTGTACTATCATGGATAAGGATATACTACTCTGAGTGCTATAAGTATATGTAGTATCTCACATATTTCATATTGGAGAGGCAGAGAGAGAGAGAGATTAATTGAATTCACAATATTTCATTTATTATTCCTAATTTATTTGCACTCAAGCATATTACAGTAATACTATATAATTAGATTTATTCTACTATACGAGTGTGACTTGGTATCCTGAGTTAGGTCTTTATCACATACTTATTTCATGTAAAATATGGATAGAAGTATACTCAATAATGATACTCTATTAAGTGTAGATATATTCTGGGTGATAGGATATACTCTAGTTGATTGGAAATGAGTCTCAAATAGATAAATCGAATAAGTTGGTATTTATGTAGTAAGATTATTAGATATAATATGGATCTAGTGAATTATATTATTTGGTGTATTTTATTTATTTCCATTTATTCTTTCTTAGTTAATATATTAAATTATATAAACAAATCATCATTATTCATTCATTATTTATTATTATAATTGTAATATTCAGTATGAAGAGTTAGTTTAATTACTAACAATAAGAAGAAATCACATAAAAAAAGGTAATAAACAGTAAGATAATCTTCAAAAGTTTATTTATCTACAAGCTGTATCAATTGTCATTATACTTTAATAGAAGTAATACACTGAGGTAGAATGATGAATACTTATTTGAGATATAAAATTCACCAAATTAATTATATAATTTCAGAGATAAATGTATGGGATTGAGAGATATGATGTTATCGAGTTATTATTTATTTGTGTAGTTTAGATTGCCAAGAATTTTAGGAATATGTTCTATTTTATAGTTAATTATTATTTGATAATTTATAAGATTTTAGTATTCATTGAAATATTTTATATTTAATATTGACAATGAGAGATTTCTAAGTCTCAATATGAGCATGTATTATTATTATTCGAGTGTGTATACTTATTCTATTATTCCACAGTGTAGCTCTGCGATGCTCAACATTTGCTCATCTCTGAGCGTAATTCGTTTTTTAAATGTTGTGCATTATTATCGCGTGGATTCGCAATTAATTCACACTCTTATTCAATTATTATTATTTAAGCATGTCAAATTAAAAATATAAAATTATCAAATCTCATATACATAATATAGTATATATATATATACTAGTAGTACTAATATATATCTGACTCTCATTTGAAAATGTGAGAGATAAACTACTAAGAGTATACAAAGCATATATAAATAATTTATAATATATATAATAATATATATATATATATATTATATTGATATATATATAATTAAAATATATATAATCTATAATATATATATATTTATAATATCATATATATAATATATATATATATATATATATTATTATTATATATTTAATAAATATTTAATAATATTATAATATATATACAATATATATATGATATATTAATTAATATATATAATATATATATAATTATAATATATTATTATATATATATATATATAATATATATATAATATAATATTATATATATATATATATATATTAAATTAATATATATATATATATAAATAATATAAATTAATATATATTATATAATTAATAATATATTAATTATATATATATATAAATTAATCTTATTATAATTAATTAAGTGGCTACGCTAAAATTTTAAAATTACTTAATTGCTCTGAGAAAGACTAAATAATAGAGTTTGAGGCACCACTTGCTAATAGTAGATATTAATAAAAATTAACAGAGAACTTCAAACTAAGAAACACGAGACATATAAATATTATAATTAGTTGCGTACATATTGAGCACATCGCCTTTAACTGAAAAATTAGAGTTGATGAGATACCGAGGTGTCCTGGAGGGAGCAGATTAGGGTTTGCTGTCAGAGTACCCACACCCTGTTTCGGTTAAGAACAAGATATGAGGTATATAAAGAAGAGAGGTGGTGTTCAAACAACAGAGAGCTCGAAGTTGTAATTGTGAGGTGATACAACGAAGGTTGCAGAAATAATGGAAACGAGGAACGCTGAGACAATATTTATTTACGATTTTAATAACACCACTATTTATGAGTGTAGATGCGGAGCAGTTTGTGAATGGCACCAAAGTCGTCACTCCAAGCTCGGAAGGTTGGCGAGTGATCGGTGAGAATAGTGGGATAAGAGTGATTAGGGAGGATGGGGCTGAGATGAGCTGGGTATGGAGATGGTTTAAATGGAATTGGGTGGTGGAGAGCTCTGTGATGTGCCAGACAGCACACTTTTGGAGTCTATGAGCAGGTTGTGTCGTTGCCATTTTTATTCATTTTTTTTTAAAGAAATGTTGGGTAAAGGGTGTGTAAAGTAAGCGCCGAAGGGTGGTGAAGCATAAGCATTGGGGCGCAAATAGATATTCCCACCACATACTATAGAAATGCACACAGTGGTCAGGCGGGAGCGGTAGATTGGCAGTATCTCATAGCTTCGGGCGACATACTCTGGCAAAAAATCTCTATTCACACATCATGCTATATATATATATATATATATATTTATATATATAGGCCTTCCGACAGCACATGTGTAGATAGAGATAAGATGATAGTATGAGAAGATGAAGAGAGATATGAAGAGTAAGAGTAATGAAAGATAGGATAGAGAAGGAGAGATGATGAGATAGATATATAAGATAGTGAAGAGAGAAGAGCAGAGAGAATAGTAGATAGAAGAGAGATGAGGATCTACTTCGTATTTATATTTTGATCATATCAGTTACTACCCTCGGCCCATATAGACGATATATCACCTATACTTTGGCAAGCGTAACCTAAATCCTGTCTTTTCAGCGTCTGGTGCTTGCATAACTTTGGTCTCTTTCGGATATCTGAGGAGGAAATCTTATCTAACAATAATTGAAATAAGCAAAGGCGAGCGTAATATTTACAGTATACAATCCATCTTCGTTGCTTTGGTCCCAAAGTTTAAAAGAAAGTCTTTTAAAAAGCTTCTCGAGAAGAGTATTTAAGAAATGTAACCAAAATAACAACTTTTTGTCCTCGTTATTATTAAAATTATACAATTTCGAGTTCGTGGATGTACTTAAAAGTTCCTTTTTTTTTGTCATTTTTTTCAAAGTTGTTATATTTTTTATTTTTTTCTTTTTTTTTGAGGCAAGGGTAATTTCAATATATGCAATTTGCTGGTCCACCATTTTTAAGCAATTGTAATGATTCCGTGACAAACAATATATTATTATAACTATTTAAATATATATATTATATAAAAAATCACTCATATTATATATCATATATATATATTAAATTAAGCTACACTTGGCAAGCGTAATATTAATATTGGGGAATAATTACCCTATAATAGTAATTATCCCTATATAAATAATAATTGAGATATAAATAAACTATCTATATTCGTGGATACTAATATAATACAGGTAAGTATACTAGATAATCATATAATTATATCACACATGTTATTATCTAATATCCAAGTTTTTTCATAAAAAATAAAAAATAAACAATGAAAAGTTTTATCACTTATATTATTATAAGTAGCATACTATAGTATAATATATAAAGATAAACTTGTGTATGTATGGTATACGGCTAATATTTTGAGGGGGTATCATAGTAATCAGGATAATGACCGAGAGAGGACTTATACTGTAATATCTGGAGTGTAAGAGAGAGAGATAAGAGTATAAGCTTTTTCACGATTATTATATAAAATACTCTAGTTTCTGAGTTATATAGTAAAAAGTTGAATAGTGAGTGATGAGAGAGGGATCGAATACTTCGTCACGTGTCGCATCCGTGAGTGAGAAAAATCGAGAGAGGCATAATTTTTATCTTTCAATTCGTCCATCTGTCCTCGGTCATGGCAATTTCTGCCTAATATTCTTTTGCGATTAAGTGAAGAAATATCTCCATCCAGAAACTGGGAGAAAGAATTCTAGAGGAGACATCTATAATTTTAATAATCTAGAATGTTATGAAGTACAATACCGATATCTTTTTGTCTGTTATGATGATTTTCGTTAAATTTTTTTGATATAATGTTTGAGGAGAGGACTACTATAGGCTATATAAAATTTTTTCTTATATAAAATGGCAGAAATACAGATTTAAGGAACAACTATGAATTATTTTTATTAATTAAAATAATATGACTCATTATAACAACTTAATGTCAACAGTACAAGAAACTTATATGCATAGCTCATATAAACTCAAAACATTATAATTTATTTCGTTAATCTATTTTATTTAAGTGTAATAATTATTCAATGATTATCATTATCATTATAATGATTAATTCACTTAAATAATATTTATTTATATAATTTTATATATTTGATTATTATAAAATATACATGCCTAACTATAAAGCTAACATAGCATCAGATGAACTAAGAATCTCATCCCTCCTCAAGCTACTTATCACACGAAAAAAAGAATCAACTATAATCGCACTATATCCTAATTCCTTCTAGAGAAGATCGGAGATATTGCCTATGTGAGAGAATCATCTTTTATTGCTCCAGTAACAGTAGAGCGGAATCTCAAGAACATAGGAGAAAGTCTCTCTCATTAATACTTTTCTCATTATATACTTTCTCGAGTATATTTATCAGGTAGTGCGTATAAATAATATCTTTACTTGCCTATCTAATCAAGAATGAGAGTTTTGTGAGTCTTTCATGCTACTATTTCCAAATCAAGAATAAAGTAGTATTATACAGGCTTTTATTTTATATCTGTTACTTCTAACTATATGATGCGTTTAATCTTGTTTTATTGTACTCTCTTCTTCATTTCATATTGAATATATCAGGGGATTTCAATGTACAATAACACTGAATGGTTTGTTGCTCCTCTCCATAAACAGTATATCTCTGAAGTAGTAGAGAAGGATTGGTTTACTAGCATGTCATGTCAGTGATAAACAGTTTGCAGGAAAAACAGCTGTCTCTCTGGAGAGCAGTATATCAACCTCAAATACAAGAAACCGCTTATCATTCAACAGCACGATTTGCTCCAAACTAAGAAACCATTATAACAATTATCTCGTTTGAACCTACACCTGACCTATCGTTTCACACCTTAGTCCTTCTCACTAAATATATTAAGCAACTCCCCATACTCGGGCTCCCTAAACTTACTGAACTATCTGATCACCACAAGCTTAACTTCACCTTCAATCTATTATTAATACACTAATTCTCCACATCAGCTTCCATCACACTTGTCCCTAGCGTATTTTTTATGTTAGGCCTATTTATGAGCTATATCTCGGCACCGAATTGTAGAGCTTCATTGCGTCGCATCTACTAACATTAACGCTAACTATAATTGGAGTTACTCCTACGCGTCGTGATTTAGTTCTCATTAGAGGATAGAATTGTCTTTCTTCTGATCAAGAATAATAGAGATGGAGGAAGGTTTACTGAAGTCATATTATACATTATGACTACGGGATATAGACAAGTCACTTTATTCCTTCTTACCAATACTAAAATCTTTCTATTCCCAACAAATATCGTGGTTTCTGATCCGTGTTGTTCCTCACTGGCCATTCAGGCTAAACATCAGAGGAATAAGGCTGGTTAACTGCCTTCATTCTTTCTTAATTTCTGCAACTAGAAATCGTTGCAGGGAACTCTTCGATGAAAGCAAACGCAAACTTTTTTCACATAAACGAAGTGCGCAAAACCACTTCACCTTGGATATCTCCTACTAAGACGAGGATGTTTCTTGCATCATTGTCAAAACAAATCAGTATCTTAACAACATCTGTAAATTCTGTATTATCCACTCCCTTATTCGCTCTGATTCGCGTTATGAGTTGCAATAAAATAAAATTCTATGAATACAGGCAATCTCATTGGCCCTTTGTATACTATTTTCCTCTAACTATACCTGGACGAGTACTGGCATTTCACGTCTGTTATTCCTACTTACCTTTCTTCTCTTATCAAGTATTATTTATCTACCTATTATTGTCCTTAATGCTCATTGTTTTATCAATATTTATCAGATGAGTGAGGCCCGTCTGGATTCTATTATAACGTAAGGAAGGAGCCCGGGCTGGATTTCTTCCATCCGAAATTTTGAGAGGTAGTAGTGCTTTCGTGCTGTGAGACGTAACCGCCCCTCGTATCAACTTATATTTCTTCTCTATGTTACTCATACTAGCCTTATTCATCAGTGTTGAGATAGCACGCTATATGTCAAGCTTTTTTGAATAAAGGCAAGAGGAAGCGCTTACTGATTACTTTATACTAACTTATCCCTACTTATTATGCTCTCACTTGAGTATTATGTTAAGATATCTATGAGTAAACCTCTTATCTCAATCATATCTCTCACACTTCTTAGATCATCTGGAATCTACTCTTACCCTTCTTTGCGATCTGAGCCAGTTAAGTACACTTATTCGGTGCTCACGATAGGTCTATAACTGGTGATATACTTTCCTTTTTAGCGTATTTATGGTTTCCGCTATTAATGTATAACTACGGGGAAAGTACTATGCTAGGGGTATGGGCTGGCTTGACATATCAAAGCATTTGACCGGGACCGGGTGTAGCACGCGTCACTGCTCTCTAGTCAAGTCTCCCCTAATATTGGGTTTTCCTCACTTCCTCTTGATTATGTCTATAGCTTTCTTTCAATCGTTATATATCGCTGTATCTGGATTTGAGATTATAATAGTGGGCGACTATTTCATCTCATTTTCTGTCAATAGTGGTCGATTTTCCTTTGTTCAGATAATAGAATTAGTATTCTTTTCTTCATGATATTTTTCTATTTCTATTAGACTTATATTTCATTAAATTGAATAACTATACACTTAGTTTGCAGCTATTTATATGAAGCTCTCACCATTCATATGATCGACTGAATCAATCTTCATTCTTCGACTGACACACTCTAATTTATCATGCTCTCACTTCACTACTACTACTAGAATTGCCTCTCGTCTTATATTTCCGACTTTAATCCGCTCGTCTTGTAGCCATGGAAGGATTGTGATAGAGTGAGAGTTTGTTGACTCTTTAACACATTCAACTGTTGGTCATTAACTACAATTATACTATCGGTCTCTTCATAACACATACCTTCTAATTCTCTACACCTTCACTTTTACCGACGGTTCACTCGTATCTTCTCACTTTAGAAAATATAAACATCTTAGATTATACTCATAAACAAAAAAAAGTCTTTGAGTGAGTAAATAACTAATTCAAACATCACTATGTAGTTGCATAGGTAGAGGTACCTCAATGAAACTGGTGAGATTATTTATGATCTAAACTGTAAGTAGGATATTTTATTATTCATTTTTCACTTACCTCAGTTTACTATCCAGTCTATATATACAAGGGATTTAATCGCTATCTAGTATGAGTACTCGCTCCATTCTGGGGCTTGGTTTCAAAACCCGGCTTTTTAATGAATAGTATCAATAAGTCAAAGTACTAAAGACTTATAACTGTTCTCGTACTTTTCCAGTTCACTTGACTCATCTAAATTTTTGCAGTACGCGATGTTGGTGCATTTATCTCTTTTAATTCTTATAGGTATCTATATATCATAGCAGCTAGAATGATGCTTATCACACTAAGTGAACTTACCAACTCGCGTAACACGACTTTATACGTGACTACCCTCTTACTAGTAACAAGGTAGGGCTTGTGTCTAGTCAAATGAGTAATTTGTCGATATTGTTAAACTATATCCAGGCTAGTTCTAGCTTGCGGTGCTATATATATCTTATTTTTATTATTTTCATGCACCTATATTATATTATATATATATATATATATATAATCATAGTTCTTAGAAAAGTATCATTACTCATTTACCAATCTTCTTATCCTGTTGAATTAATAATCTCCCTCGAGATAGAACTAGTCAGATTGTGAATAATATCTAATTTAACGTCTTTTAAGACCTTTGTAGAGTTGAGTATCAACAATACTATCACTTCTTTGAATATAGTGCATCTGATCCGTGATTATAGAGTGAGTGATTACAACTTGAGTAATATTAATGATATAGTATTTATAATATATATTATAATATATATTAATATATAATACTATAATATATATTTATTATATATAGTTATATATAATATATTATATATATTATATATATAATATATATATAATATTAATATATAATATATATATATATATAAATATATATATATTAATATATACTATATTTATATATAATATTTTAAATGTAAATTAATTTATAATATATGAATAATTAGAATAATAATATAATAAAAATAATAGAGTAGAAGAGAGAGAGAGAATGAGAGAGATAACAATAGACAATAGAAAATAATAGAAACAAACACTCACTAAATGATGGTAAATTAGAATATAAACAGGATAAACTTACTATAATAGTTATTTATATATAACTATAATATTTAATGTATTTAATTTAATTTAGACATAAGAATAAATACTAAAAGTTGAAAATAAGGGTTCTATATTAATTCTTTACTGTACTTATTTATTATAAGAATTAGTTCTAAGATTGTATACGAACCAGTCTATATAGAAATATTATTGTATAATAATCACATAATCCGCATGATATTTTTTATTTTGATACACTAATATATCGTCATCGGAGAATACTAGTGAAAAATATTCACCTATGAAAATCGTCGCCCAGGCGCTTTCTCGTGCACAGTCTCACACACAATTCTTTTCGTCTGATTAATATCTATACTACCATTCACACTAATATTAAAAATGTTCTTAACATAATGAGAATTCTCTTATTAAGCTATACCTTATGATAAACTACATCACAAGAATGGCATACCCTATTATATATATATATATATATATATTATATAATTATATATAACTAATATATGAGTAACGTAGTAGATAGAAATGTATTCAATTCTGAATCATTAAAAATACATAATATAACATGTATATATTCTGACTTACTACTTTACGCTATATTTGAATACAATAAAAATACAAAATATTACACTATATATCGGTAGGGGGCCGCAAAGTAATGTTTGGGTCGCGAGGGGGTATTTAAACAAATTTTGAAAAGAATGAAAATACTTCGATCACCATAATTAAAAATTAATGAAGATAAAGGTAAGAAAGAGATATCCGGAGATATTTAATTATATACATATCGCTGATTAATTAGTTAACTCTTATTCAATCCTCTCTCTCTTAGAATTTAATTATTATTTTAATTTTGATGTCATAATTATGTAAAATTCTATAATTATTATTATAAATTACTTATTATTTATTATTTTATATTATTTATATACATGGATCAAATTAGATTATTAGAGTCAGATTCATTATTATTTGAATAATTGTATTGACGAACTCATGCAGCATGTGCGCTTTCAATTAAAGCAAACAATTAATAGACTCGCTATCTGAGAAAGTAGAGTGTGAGTGAGGTAATTGTGACTATGCAGTTGTGAGGAGCTCTTATATTTGATTAGTTAAAGATAGTTGCTAGATATGACACTGATAATAATAATAAATATTATATGATCATATATTAATTTCAACTATTTTATTACTTTTTTCATTAGGTATTCTATTCAATTTATGTACACCTCTAATAGTGAATATCATCGAAAAACTGTGATAGATACATCATTACTATAGTATGAACTCATAGATATTATTATTATACATGGCAATTCTTGTTTTAGTGTTTATCTAAGACTAAGATTTAAGTATTATGTTCTAAATATGGAGTGCTCTATAATCAGAGGAAATCATGGGAGATGTCATGCATCTAAAGAAAATGATGAACCTATTCTATTGTGATGTGCCATGTATTAAATATAAGTGGCATTCCAAGGTTTCATTAATTATATCAAATGTGCTTGCAATCTAAAATAATTTATTATAACTTAGCCTTCATTCTCAATTTTAGATGCTTAAATGACGAGAGCGTATTTATTTATATTATATTAATGTAATGATAATAAACTACATTACTCAAAAAGGAGTATATCAGCCTATCTCGAGTGAGCAGTATTTATCTATTTAATTAGAATTAAGCTATAATTGATTTTATTTTTTTCTATATTCAATCAAATTTGAGATAATATTTATGTATTATTTTTGAATATTTAATAATATTTCTATATTTTAGAAAAATTATGTATTATATATTAAATTTACTTTATTATTATTCATTTAATTGGAAAGTAAATTATTATTATTTTATATAATCTTTATTTTATATGTAATGTTGGAATAAATATAGACTTAGTATATTATTTTATTATTTATTTATTATTATTAATATTATATTTATTTCATTTGAAAAAATAGTGCTGGGACTTAGTATATATATATTATTTGAGGTAATTTAGTATAAATCATATGGCTTCCTAATTAATTATTTACTGTATACTCTAATATTAATTATTATCTACATGAGAGGTGTTTTTTTCTTTTATCTTTTTTTTTTATTTTAATTATACATCGTAGTCACTCTTAGTCTTTCTTGAGTTCCAAGAAATCTTCCCTTACACTTTTAACTGAGCTCTATCGATCCCACTCGCACATACACATCTGCCTCTTTGAAAAGTAGAGTAAAAAAACAACTGATAATCAAGAAACTATATTAATTATATTAATATAGATATATATAACCTAATAATTAGTTTAATATTATATTTATCACTAAACATGATAAAATATAGTAAAATTAGGTGAATATATTTATATTTATGATATAAATAAATGAATCTATATATATATAATACTAAATTATTTATTAATATTTAATATAATTTCTTTCTATTTCATTATCTCCTTTAAAGTATACTATTTATTAATTTCTAAAATATAATGATTATATATTCGGTGTTCTATATAACTATAATAAAAAAAAAAAAATTACTTAAATAATTAATATGTTACTGTACATAACTATTAAGGATATTAATCAAAATTTTCAACAGGCATAATACCTAGAATTTGAATGGCACGATCAACATTTACAATTATCAATACGGTGTATAACATTCTTACGTTAATTTTCTACAAACGAGTTAAGTGGAGTCATTAATATAATATTAACAGTCAATTCTAAGATATCTTTTGGTAATATTCACGCTACCACTCATAAATAAAAATACTTAGTCTTTAGAGCGTGGGCTGGGGGTGAGTCGTTGTTACACTAGCGAGCAGCGTCGAGCATATAACTCTCTTTCTGGTGCATAGGCTCGGCATAAATCGAGTACAGGGGTCCATTTCCCGAAAACTAAGAGGGAGTAAACTAAAATAATTAATTTATTACCTATTTATAAACTAGTATATCACTTTATAAGCCCCGGGTGGATCATTGTGCATAAATACGCGTGGGGGATGTACTAATATGGGATTGTAGCTTACCAAGTACGATTACCTGAGGTGTGACTACAATTATTACATATACATAATTGTGAATAGTAGGTGCATATGACAATGGGTCGCAATATCTTAACAGATGGAGGAAATTTATATCATCGAGTAGAGTAGGTAATCGCTATCGCGCTGAGGTAGATTCGGGAGAGAAACGTACGAGTGTATGTCCTAGGAGCACTCTGGGCTAGTACCGGAATTTTACCTCAGTAGCTAACACACAAAATTAAATATACTATAGCAATACCCTAGTATAAGAGGAACGGCATGAAGCGTAAACCGTCGCCTTATTGTCCGCATGCTGTCACCCAAGAGTTCCCAATTCTATCAGTTAATTTTACGTTAACAAACTATTCACACCTCGACTTATTCAGTATAAGCGACGGAATACAATTGCTCGAAATGACACGCGCCTATCCGGGAAATGCGAGGTCTTCCGAGTAACTCTCTGGTTCACATTTTTTTATTGTAATTAAAAAGTAAAAAAATAAAAAGTAAGAAAATATTCTAAATAATCTATAATAGCATACCAGCGAAGCATACATTTTTTGATTCCTGTAAAGATATTCAACAGAAAATGTTAAAAAAAAAATAAATAATAAGGAGAATAAAGAACAGTATACGTTAATGAATTAATAGGTAGGATATGCATGATTAAGAGATGCTATGTTAGAGACCTTTATGGTTACGTCGTTAAATTAAAAGACTATTGCGGTGATGTGAAAAATTTTGTTGTTGTTTATATGTGATTGTTTTTAATCAAAAGATATCCACCACCAAGGCCACTATAAAATTCTGTCGCCACTCCAGCAGTGAGCAGGAAGTAGGGCGTTCTCGCCTTCCGGGAACTAAACGAGGAGAGAGCATCTCCCTCTCCGCAGGTCTCCCGGAACCTGCCCGCTCTTAGGTATTTGGGTGTCGGAGGGGGGTTCCTCACCCGTCTCCCTACGGGGTATGGCAAACGTCCCCCCCTATGTTCCCGTCGGCTCGACACCCCAAGCAAGGGAGTGTCCCGTATACAGAAGGCGAGAAGTGAGTATAGAAAGTATCGTGTTTATTTAATTTTCTAATATAGTGTAAGGTGTTAAAAGTAAGGCATAAGCTCAGATAGTATACATGAGAGAGAAGATTGAATGAAAATTTTGATGAATTTATGAGTTGATAGATGATAGTAGAGATAATATTTTGAGTAGAGTGAGAGAGATAATTGACAAGATGAGAAAAGAGATATTAGCATTTCGTCCTGCGCTCTTCGTGGCTTCGTGGCATGATCGTGTTTTGAAGATTGACTCAATGTAGTAAAGATACTTCCATCATTTAATTATTTTGGAAAGAATATACAGACGCCATATAATATATATTATCTATAGGCTAATGATTATACTAACCAATATAAGACGATATGTGATCCACTGACTATCATTATAAGAATAAAAGCCATATAATCATGAATATACCTAACTAATATTTATACCATAAACTAAAGCGTAACTTTATATTCTAGGTATGATGATAAAAAATGATATATAAATAAAGAATATAGACAACTATTAGTAAGGGGTGGGTTAGGTGCATATTTAAGGTAACTATTTGGAATTATAAGGCTACCTACGATTAATATATCGCGTAATATCTATTATTTATTTATTGTTGTATTTTTTTCATTCTTTCTGTAGTGCTTTTATCAAAATACTACCTCAGACCCGCAGCATTGGAGCCAGCATTACAAGCAAGTGTAATATCCGTTTTAACTGATACATTATGTTTCTTTAAAGAATTAAGTAATGTTACGGGAGTGAATAGGAAACCGTGGATTGAACTTTATGGATCGAATACATCGTATCTATCTACGAAAGTAGATGTGAACTACTAGTAGTATATTGAGTACGATTATTTACCCTCTAAAATAAATATGGTATTGAATATAGCTAGTATAAGTATTAATAATATATTATCTAGTACAAGGGTTTCATATAGCATTTTGCAATAAATTGAGCGAGAAAAAATTTATATAATATTTTTAATAAAATTTCGAGTACAAATGATAAAGATACTAAGTAGAATACAGCTATTTTTATTGTCGTGTATATTACCAATTAGTGTCCACTAAATATGCACAAAAGGGGCTTTTTCCATAGATATCTATAGCTTTAATAAATATTGATAACGATAAATAAATTTTACACAAACTTTATATGTTATAGAATTATTATCATTTTTAATTAGTCTTACTATAGATATACCCACGGGGGTAGTAGTCAAATACCCTATATCACATATTTATGGTATATTTATCGTACTACATTATTCATTATGATCATTATGTAACTCCAATATAAAAATATATTATGTAATATATATATAGTAGAGGAATGACCATGTAGATAGTAGATAGTGAGTACAATGGTTAATATAATCGTATCCTTCATTTAATTTACAATATACTTATATTAACGGTGTAATATAGCACTCACTGACCTTCTTATACATAGTCTACTATTAACAATATTATATACCCGGTAAGGGTATATATATATATTAGTTTACTTCTGCCAATACTTATTATATATATACTATGTATTATATTATAATATATCATATAGTATAACATAATATATATACATATATAATATATACTAATATATGTTCATACGGCGCACGTCTGGCACCGTGGTATACTACCTGGAGTATCGTACTATATTAGTAACTCAATTATATATATATATATATATATTAAATATACTATTATCTATATACTAATATATATATGATATAATAAGGAACCATAAGAAGCTATTGTACCTTATATCTAATTTTTAGTATGATTTATAGATAGCTACCTAAGACCCTATATCCAATAATTGCTTGGTAACGTGACCTACAAGCTTTTTTTACTCTTTTTCAGTGCTCCATTATTCATCACTCATAAATAATTTAAAATTAACTGACACTCGCCTCTCATGTACGTCTCGGGTGCCTGACTCTCACTGAGAGAATTAGTACTTATCACAAAACTGGAACAGGTATGTTAAAGATAATCATAAAATATGCATTAACCAATATTGTAAATATACTAGAGGGCGTCTTGAGCACTCGTGACCTCAATTATTCTCCAAGTGTAATTTAAAGTAACTATGCAACATAAATAATTTCATCTATTCCTGACGACTTACAATAATTTATTACGATTTAAGATCTTAATTTCAATTTCGAGTCGAACTTGTTTACTTTGTCAACCTTTAAATATATTGGATTAGAAGCATTTAACTTTATAGCTAATCTTTTAATTATTAAATTTAACGTACGTATATTAACTATTTAGTGAGTATAATTATTATAATATTTATTATTACAACTCATACTTACTTGAATATCATATACCGTTGATATATATACTGATTGGATATTATAATCATATACTTATTACTATATGTACTAATAATATATACGTAACCTATTATAGAATATGATAAGATAGTATATAGTAAAGTAATTTTATATATATATTATGAATAATAGTATATAATAGTGAATATATTATTAATGAGAATACTTTGATCTAATATTATACTATAACTATACATTGTATTAATACATAAATAATAGTATATTTAACAATAATAGCTATCCACCTAAATCTGAGCTATATAAGTATGAAGTATATACTAAATATAATAATAAACAACTAACTCAGGGATTGAACCTACGTAAACAAAGAACTACACCACACCCTAACTAATATCTTCTCTCTTACAGAATTATTTTATAAATGTTATTTAAATGTACTCTCATAGTGTATTAATATAATTAATATAACAACTACAATAAATATATATATATATATAACATTATATATAGGCTTATATATATATTAAATCATATAAATTATGCTATATAATATCATAATCAATAATAATATATAGTAAAAAAATAAGTATATTTTAATAGGACAGGTGAATATTATTTATGTTTTCATAAACTTCCTTAAGGATAGTATATATTAATATATATAATATATATATATTAATTATATAATTAATTATATATTATTCCTTTACAATTCCTTGAAATTAATTTAGTTGATTCAGTGTCACATTCTTGTTTGCTATTTTTTTTTGTATTTTTTCTATAAAAAAAACTATCTTCTAGTCACAATTTTTTTTTTATACTGAGCAAATTTTAATTTAAGTGATAAGCCGAGACAAATATGAATTACATCTATAATTAATATGGACCTTTACGTTTATCATTACCAGTCAGCATGTAATATTTTTTATATTTATATATTATTATTATTTTTACTAAGAAATACCCCAGGGTAACCGCAAAGATGGTAGGAGTCGGGGTCTCTCGCCTTTCGGGAACAAAAGTGTAGTAATTCTGCCCCCCTCTTCGAGAGGAGGATCTTCTCTGGAACACACAGATTGCTACTTCTGTATTACTGGGTGTCGCGGGTGTGTTAAGCCCCTCCCCTCGGGTATGAAAACTCCCGCTCTGTCCTCCCGTCGGCTCGAGCATCCCATAATAATTTTTTTTTTTTTGTTTTTTTTTATTTTTATTATTTATTGATTTGAGACCTTTTTATATAGTATTTTTTTTTTACACTCTCATATTTTTTATATTATATAATTCCTAATAAATATTCGATCTTGTATTTCAACTAATATTATAGTCATAATGAGTGTTTTTCACTGTAAAGATCGTGTCGATTCATTTTGATGAATTTATTTAATATTATTATTAATATGAAAAAATATTGTTTTTTTTATTTATTTTAACTAATTTGTAATATAATGCTATAATACGCTATATTCAAAAAAAATTGTTTTACTTTTGTATAGTGTCGTAATTACTACATGATATATTATTATTTTTAAAAA
Source organism: Trachelipus rathkii (assembly GCA_015478945.1). Classification (NCBI taxonomy): domain Eukaryota; kingdom Metazoa; phylum Arthropoda; class Malacostraca; order Isopoda; family Trachelipodidae; genus Trachelipus; species Trachelipus rathkii. Next base: position 14,584 of record JABUQX010059564.1, on the reverse strand, counting down.
ATATATAATCTCTAAAAATTTGATGATTTTTAAAAATTATTTTTAATAAATTACTTTACGACTATTTTTGAGTGGAATCATATACTCGTTATAATGTGTGAGAATATTCCTATTGATTGTATCTAATAGTTAGCAATATATTATATAAATTTAATATAAAAACACATATCTAAAAAATTAAAACTGACGGAGTTCTAAAACGTAAAAATCTGCACTACTATTACCATTAATTTATATAATTATTAATATATATTAATTATTTTTAATATATTATATAATTATTTATATAATATTATAATTAATATATTATTTATAATTCTAATTATTTATTATTTTATTATTATTTATTATTATTTTTAATTATTATTATTATATTATTTATTATATTACAATTATATATATTTATTATTTATTAATTTAATTATATAATTATTATATATTTATTATTATAATATTTAATTATATATAAATTAATATATAATTATTTATTAATTATTATATATTATTTAATTTAATTATATTTATTATTAATTATATATAATTATTATTATATTATAATTTATATTTATTTAATATAATTATTTATTTATATTATAATTATTTTCCTATTTCTAATAAAGTATTATCATTTCATTATTATTATTAATTATATATATTTAAATTATTAATTATATTTATATTTAAATTAATATATATGTATTATTGATTATATTATTATTATTAAGTTATTATTAAATATTAGTAAGCTTGTCATAGGTCTAAATCTCTCCATAAAATAACTTCTTCATTTGAATCTTATAGGTTTATATAATACATTGAACTGAGGAAAATTTTAAACAAACTGTTTAATGTATGGTTCTCCCAATATGCTTCCGTGAATCTCCGCTCGCAACCCAATGAGAAGTGATTGTGAGTATATTTATGTTAATGTCACTTACATCGCTGTCTCAGAGAAACATATCTATTAGAGATAGATAACAAAAAAATAATTATAATATAATTATATATCTATATTAATATATATATATATATATATATATAATTATATATATTAATATATATATATTTAATATATATATTATATATATATTATATGTATTAAATATATAATTTTAAATTGTGTTATAGTACTAGCTTAAAACATCATATACATAGTATACTCTAGATATATAATAAATATTATAATTAATATATATTAAATATATATATATTATATATATATAATTAATATTAATATATATAATATACGTAATATATTAATAAAAATTTATATAATATATACGTTGTATGTATGTTTAAAATTCAGCAATATCCTTTAATATCTAGTATTTGAATTGAAATTTTTCCTTTCTTTTTTTACTCACCATGCAAACTACTCCTCAAAATATATGAATCAATCATACTTTATATTGTTCATTACCATTTTGTTTTTTATAGTTTATATTTAAAAACAATCACGTATTCCACAGTCATGTTTGTTCATAATTGCAATTGATATTTAATTAGCAATAACATTAAAATAATATAATTAAATTTTATTTTTAACAATTTGAACTTTCTAATCTAAGTGCAATATAACCTAATCTACCCCCTAATCTAACCTATGTAACCTAACCTAAACCATAACCTAACCTAACTTAACCTAACCTTAACACTAACTAACTATACACTAACCTTATTTAACCTAACTTATCCTTGTTAACTAAATGCACTATGAAGTTAATGTTATTTTTTAATTAACGTAAACTTAACTTTAACTTACAAAAAAACTAAACTACTAACTAACCTAACCTAACTAAGCTAGAGCTACCTGACTTAATCAATAGACGTTACATACACCACACTACCTAAGGGATTTCAATTATAAATATGATTTATGTTACCTCCGCAAGTAGTTATTGGTTTCCCACCACACTGGTTGACAAATATTTACTTCCTCTCTTTGTTTTTATGTAATGTAATTAAATACATAAGAAACATAAATAACTTTTTGATAATAAATATATGAAAAAACGTTACTGCGTTGAACATTTTTCTTAGCACCAATACAGTTAATAATTAAAATAAAATTGATTTTTGAAAATATAATAAACTAAAATAATTTTTTTACTGTTTTTACTTATGTGAAATAAAAAATGAGCATTTTTCTTAGTTCACCAATACTGTAAAATATTGCATAAAGACAATGCTCCCTCTCATGAGGGTAAAGTTTACTTTTCATTATTAACACATACTTCACCAAAGAACGAAATGTAACTGATGCCGAGCGGTGGCTACATATTTCAATTTATTTAATATTTAATTTCCAAAAAATAATGGTAGATAATGATAGATAAGAATAGATACTTAACACGATAGAATTTTAATATTATTTATCTTAAAACTAGGGTTGGTTGGTAGTTGCGTATGTCAGTGAATTGTGAATATATATGTAATGCAATATAGTATATATAATAACTGAGGAGTATCCTAGGCCGGAAGCCGTAAGAGCCGGAACTGGCAAAAAATATTTACCCCTTCTCAGCCCTATTGAAAACATTCGTGTTTTTCTGTGCATAAGTGATGAAGTAAGAAGAGAGTATATAGTAAAGAGAGAGCAGTAAGAGAGAAGTAGAGTAAGTAAGGAAAGAGATGAGAAGAGAGAGAGAGATAGATAGAGAGAGTAAGATGATAGATGAGAGAGATGAGAGAGTAGAGCATCTTCACTAACTGATATAGCTGTATGCTTTACTAAATTCTTATATATATATTATATATCGATATATCATCTATTATATATATATATATATATATACTATACTAATATATCATATATTAAAATATATTATATTACTATATATATACCTATATATATCTATTAAAGTATCAGATTACCTAATATATAATACTATACCTAATCTTATTATATATATATATTATATATATAGTCACTAATATATAAAGCCTAGTAAATAATACTAAATACTAAACTAATATATATATATATATATTATATCATATAATATATTATATATACCTATATACTTAATATATATATATACTATAATATATATATATATATAATACACCTATATATATATATATATATATATATATATTATATATATATTCTATATACCTAATACATCTATATTATAATATTTATATAATATATATATATATATATATATATTATATATAATATATATAATATATTATATATATATATCACCTATATACTATATATATATATTACGGTAGCATATATACTATACTATATATTATATACTAATCTATTCTACGCTATGATTCATATAAAAAACTCTAATAGGATTATTAGTATAGATAAATATATAGTTAAATATTATTAATATAGATATATATATATAATACTAATATATATTCTTAAATAATATAATATTATTTCGTATATATATATATTACATATATATAGTGAATAAATATGTATATAAATATACTTTTTTATTTTGCAAAAATGATAAAGTAAATATATATAATATACATATAATATATAAAGCCTATATGTATATATAATACTATATATATAGCTAAAATATATATATAATATATATATATAATTATATAAATATTAAGTATAATATATATAGATATTATATATCTATTTATATAAAATATATATACTATAAATAAATTTATTATATATATATAACATACATAATTATAATATACTTTAAATGTAATTATATACTAATATATTAATAATTACTTATATTATATATAATATATAGAATATAGAGTAGCCTTGAGTATATATAATATATATATATATATAGTATAGTATCTATATATATGTAATATATATAATATATAATATATCTTATAAAAAAATAGCTATATAATATAATATATATATATATATATATAATATTATATGTATTATATATATATATATAATATATATATATATAATATTATATATATATATATATATACTATATATATTAATATATATATATTATATAATTATATATTATATATATATTTATAATTTTATATATATATAATAATATATATATATTATATATATTTATAATATATTATATTTTAGTTATAATATTATATTTAATATTATATATAGTTGTTACATAATATACTATATATATTTATATTAATTTAAATAAAATCATTTATTATTTTATATTATTATATATATATATATATATATATATATATATATATATATATATATATATATATATATATATATATATATATATATATATATATATATATATTATATATATATATATATATATATATATATATATTATTATATATATATATATTAATATAATATATAATATAATATATATATATATAATATAATATATATATATATATATATATATATATACTCTTACATGCCTGAATATTTTATTTTAAAAATTGAAATGTCAGATAAAAAATACTTCACATATATTTTCGAAATATTCTGCAAAAAATTCTTTTACAAACTGCAAATATTTGCCCACATTCACTCACCCCATCCCTTTTGATAGAGATACCCAATTTAAACCTTGAAATAGATTCAATATTTTTGTGTAGGCTGGGTTTACAATGTCTTCTTTTCACTATATCCAATCTTTTAAAACAGGATAAAAAATTTAACTCTGAACACAGGGCTTAAATCCATGTACCAATAAATATCCATCCATTCAAAACGTTCATATTTTCAACACATCAAAATTAATTACTTTACCTATCCTCCCTTTTCGCTTCTGAATCTATACAGCTGTTGAATTTGGTTTTTTTCCCATTTCATAGTTTTTGCATCAAATATTTCTACATTCAACTAAATTCTACAATCAGCTTAGATACTTTTTTTTATACATCATCTATAAATAGTCCCATGATGATACAAATAAACATTAGCCAGAGTTGGCAATGGGATATACACTCAATTTAGGTCACAGAAATTGAAGACAATGTCCACCCTATTATCTACTTGCTGCGCTAAAACTACAAATAATGGCATACAAAAAATTGCAAACGATAACAGGAAAGTGCAACCACAAACCATTTGAATGTATGACACTAAATAAAGTAAAAATAGACTCATAATATTTATTTTAAGGTCTCCAAGGCTCCAGTAGACCAGTTAACAAAATGGGGCAATATTCCCTCGTTTTCCCTTCCCATAATAATGTCATAGATGTAGATTTTCAGTTTATCATTAATATTATATTATATATATTATATATAAATATAGTATATATTGAAGGTTATATATATATATAAATATAATATAAATATAGTATATATAAATATATACTTATATATGATATATATAGTAATATATATATATATATAGAATATATATAATATATATAACATTAATTATATATATATACTATATATATATATAACTTAATATAATATATATATATTATATATATATATATATATATATATATATATATATATATATATATATATAGTATAGTATATATATATATATATATTGAGGTTGAATGATAATGTTTTCTCATACAAATACTCCTAATTGTGACATAAAGTGAGTCTTACAAGGTAATGAACGGTGAAGTTTTAAGAGAACTGTAAATGTATTGAATAATTCTCAGTTTATTCAAGCACATACACGATTGTAAGGACAAATGTTATATATATATATATATATATGTATACTATATATATATATAATATATAATATATATATATATATAATATAATTATATAATATATATTATTACTATTATATATATATATAATATATATATATATATATATATATATTATATATTTATTTATTTTATTTTTGATTTGTTCATATAATATATATATAGTATATATATTATATATATATATATATATGATATTATATTATAATATAATATATATAATATTATATATATATATATATATATATATATATATATATATATAATATATTTACAGATCCACCACTCATGTGCTGGGCCCTTCTCAATGAGGGGGCGAATAATAATATGAAGTGGCAAGATTGTTGGAAGTATTTCCTTTTCTCTTCACTTAAAGTTGTTGTACCTTTTCTGTAGTCCCGGGTTGCAGGCGGAACGAGCGCGGCTCTATGTAGGCGGAAATCTAAGCTTCTTTGTGGCGGTAAAAGCTCGCCTTTGTGCAAGGCGCAGAAGCTACGGCCTCTTTGTATGCTGATGGAAAACTCGGCTTCTTTGTAAGCCAGAGCGGGAGATCCTTTTGTAGGCTGGAGCAGAGGGTGCTGGGAGTTCTTCTTGCTCGGGTAGCAGATCTTTGTAGTTGTAGAGGGCTTGTAGTTATCTCTTCTGGTGCTTGTTCCTCTGCTTCACTGGTCGCTGTAGTAATCTTGAAGTCTCTCTCTCTCGTAGGCATAATAAAACTAGTTGTGATTTGGACAGAATAAATTTATTAAAACACTTTCTACTATATTTAACAACTTCGCACACATGCAGTTAAACATTAATTACAATATTTTCAACTTTTTCATATACTCCCTGCATACATGCAGTTTTCTTCCAAAAACAATTTTCTGTTCACAAATTACAAGTTTTTGTCAACAAAAACTATTTTTAATAATGAATATCTTGCAATATTTTACAAAACATTTTATTATATAATATTTTACATTATTTCGTTAAATAAATGGTAAAATACTTAAAGAAAAAACATTAAAAGCGACCAGAATTTCTCTCTCCGAAAATAAAAAACTAGCATAATACAGATGCGTAAGAGATCACGGAAAACTTATTTTTGGCACAACATTAATATTTTTTATTCACGGAAAACTTATTTTTGTCACAACATTAATTTTTTATGTCTTTTTAAAACTGTTAAACAGTACTATGGTAATAATTTTTATACAAAAACAAACATTAATCAAACACTGCAAGCAAATATTATTTTTAACATTGATTTATGATTAAAAACTTTATTTCAAGTCTTTTAAAAATGCAAACTTTATTCTAAAGCCGTTTTCGTTTTTGCATTTGTGCTAAAAAAATGCTTAAGTTTGCGTTCGTTATTGTCAAACTTATTGAAAAATCGTAAAAAAATGCTCATCAAACGTAAGGAATTTCCTTAATTCATGTAAGGTTGCATAGTTAATATAACAGAATTTATTCTTTACAGATAGAATTAGAAGATTCTTTACGTTTGGGTGAACCATTTTTTTTACGATTTTGCGCTAAGCTTGACAAAAACGAACTAAAACGTAATAATTTTTTTAGCACGAATGCAAAATCGAAAACGGCTTAATTCAGAGGTGACCTTGGTGCCTCTCAAACTTATTTTAAATTAAAAAAAAAACGAAAAAAAAGACCCGCGAAATGCATTTTAATAACCTAGGTTAAGCAAAATTAAAATATTATATTAACATAATCTTTACTATGATATAATATATATATATATAATATAATATATATATATATATATTATATATAATATATATATATATCAAAAAGTTTTAGATATTATATTATATATATAATATATATAGATTATATTATATAATTTGATATAATATATGATAGTATATATATATATATATTATACTAATATATATATAATATAATAATAATAATTAGCCTTAAGTCAAGTTCATAATATGCGTTAAGCCATATTCAGAATAGGTGTGATCATTTGGGCCGCTTTTGTTATGAACAAATGGAATTCACATTGTGTAATTATAGTATTTCTATTAATCTTTTTCATTTTAGTTTGATTTATTATTATTAATTATGTTATTATTATTATTATTATTATCTATTATTATTATTATTATTCTCTGTTTATATTATATATATATATTTATATATATATATGTTTATATGAGTATAATTATAAAGTTTATATTATAGTTAGGTTTCGTTAAGTTATATGTATTATATATTAATATAATTATTTATATATATATATATAGTATATATTATATTACTATATATACATATAGATTTATATATATATATATTATATTATTTATATATATATATAATATATATATATATAAGTATATATATATATATAGTTATAATTTATATATATATATATGGGTAAAATTATGACGTTTTCTCTCTTACTGGATCCTAGATACAAAAACAAATTTTTCAAGGAAATGATGCTATTGACATAAATAATTTAGGGGCAAATGAAATTTTTTTTCTGACTTGGCCATAACCTTAACTTAACTAACTAACCTAACTTACCTTTAATTTCCCATAGAACTAGGTAAAAAAAAGAAAAATCATTTTCGCCCTAGAACATCTATTTAATGTATCATTAGATTGTTACCTGTAGAAAATTTTTTTGACGACCTCCCTTCCGCGTGGGCGTAAGAACTTGTCATATATATAATTATATATATATAATAATATATATATATTATATATATATATATATATAATATATATTATATATTATATATAATCAAATATATATAATATGTATTTATTTTTTATATATATATATATATTATGATCAGGTAAACATCCGCATCCGCATTCGCGGAGCATCGTCAATTATTAGATCCGCATCCGCGTATGCCTGCGGGATGTTGCTGGGCGGATGTTTTAAGTTGTTCGATTTGATAAAGAATTTGTATTAATAAATAATAAGATGAATCTGAAAATGAAAATGAGTTGAAGGCAATTCAAAACGGTTTTATAATTCATATCTTCCTTCTTGCTTACGTACCTCAGTTCGTAAAGTTAACATTCTTACAAATGTGGATATGACATCATATCACACTGCATTAAAGTATTGAAACATTTGAAAAATTACCAAAAAAATGAGCGCCTCTAGCTTCTGTATCCGATGTAATACATTAATCCAACGCTTAAGAAAAGCATTTTGAACATCTTTTAAAAGGATTTGCCTTAAAGCTAAATAAACGCTTTGGTTCTGTGGAAATTTGTATTGGTCCTTGGATATTATTGAAACGTTTACTTTTAGATCTCCGTAATAAGGGCAAGTTTTTTTTTTGTTAAACAAATATTTATAGAACAAGTTAAATCGTCACTTTGTGTTGACAGTGGTAAAACATCAGATCCAATAGTCTATCAAGTCGCTAGGCATTTAAAAGGGAAAAAACTGAACATCTGACAATTTAATTTTTTATCACATTTGAGAAGTCGATATGATACTTCCAACTGGCAAGATATTTATCCAGTCCGAGTATGTGATGAGAATAGACACGCTTTCAAAAAGAGGTGTTAGATATTTATATTTGTGAATAAGTATAAACCATATTGGGCTATGATACTAAATGATGATTCTATCTAGTGTTGAAAGTTAATCAAAAGTTTACCCGACCTTTGATGTAATACTTGCTAAGGAAGAATATACTTGCCTGTCATTCACCTTATTGCCAATGGAGAAGTATGTAGGCGTATGCTATGCATAATATCTGTATGAAAGAGAAACAGACTCTCAGCAGAAAAGCAGAAAAATTGATGTTCTCAAGCACAACCTTCGTAATATTTTTAAATCTAGTGCAAAAGTAATATTTTGATAATAAAATTCTCTTTCATTTAAGGAGCGGAGGATTGAAGATAGAGGTTAGGTGGGTGCATAAGTTGGTCCGTCGCACCACTGTTAGCACAATTATACTTAATAGATTGTGGACCAAAACTCCGAAAAATATAATAATAGTATATATAATAATTATAATATATATATATATATATAGTGGATATATAATATATAGTATATAATAAATAATATAATTACTATATATATTATATTATATATATATATCATATAATATATTTAGACAGGTAATATAATATACTATAATATGTAATAGTATAATATCTAGATAATATATATTGTTTTAGTATAATATATAAATATAGTAATATAGGTAATGTATATAATTAAGTTATATATATATATAAATATAATATAAATATATTTTTAATTATATAATACTATATAAATATTATAATTATACTATAATATATATATTATAGATATAATATATAATATATTAATATATAATAATAATAGTTATAATAATAATAGTATATATAATATATATTAATATATTATAATATTATCAAACATCGCAAATCCGATACCGCGAATGATAGTTAAATCAAACATACAGCATCCGCGGATGCCAAAAAAAATGACATCTGCTTCATATATTTAATATTTTTCTATAATAAATATATATATTCTTATATATATATTTTATATAATATTATATATATAAATTTATATTATACTATATCATATTATGAAATATACTATAATATAATATATATATAATATACATATATATATTAGCTACCGAGAATTAAACTAAGGATTTGAAAATGCGAAGATGGCGGTAATTTATTTAAAAAGTTTTATACATGGAATGGGAGATTTAATTAAAAATAGAGTCGATAAAATAGCATTATTAATTTATATAAACAAGAGTTTTAAGGTGAGCCTTACCTTAATGGTAAAAGCTCACAACTAGTATTCGGTGTCTTGCTAAATGATATTATGTTAGCATTATTGAACAGAGGTAGATATAAAAATATTGCTCAGAGGCGAGGTGGGAGTGTTTAGTTTATCTTGAAGATATTGTAGACCGTAATTGTAGTCATAGGAATGGGAGAGTTTGTTTGGGGAGTGTGGTGGTGGTGGGGGGGTGTGGGGAGGTTGATTTGTTTAAACACAATAAATAAAATGGTGAGTGAAGGATGTTCATGTGTAGCTTTCATAAAATAATCAGTAATAAAAGAGAGAGATTGTTGACTCAAGGAAGAGATAAATCAATAGTTATGGAAGATTGTTTACAAAACATCATCCACTTATTGCACCATATGTGAGTTAATATTATTAGAACTTGCTAATGCAAAATAACTATTAAGTAAAGAATAAGAAAAATAGAAAATACACACCGCCAATCTACCCGGACTCACGCTATGTGTGATTAGATTTTAAAATTGATATAATATTCTGCCGCACATATATATATAATATAATATATATATTATATATATTTAATATATTTTAGTATATATATAATATATCATATAAATATATATTATATATATTATATATTTAGGATATAATAATTATATATATACATATATATTATAATATAGTAATATATATATTAATAAGTATTCAATTTTTTTTATTTCTGCAGCAATATATATATATTAATATAATTTAATATATATATAATAATTTATATAATAATATATAGCATTAATCAATTATAATATATTCGTATAATTTGTATATATAAATATATATAATAAATATAAATTACTAATATAATATAATATAATAATATATATAATGCAATATATTCACTCATGCATGAAATGTGGATTTATTTATGTTCAAACATATATAGCTGTTTTAAATTTCGTTTCATGTAAGTGTCTAACTAAAAAGACAAGAGATTTTTAACATTATGCAAATTAAAATCTTTTAATTAAAGAAGAAAAATGTCTGCATGTATATTTTAACAAAAAGTTACCCATCTATATTAATTACTCATTTTATCATTTACATATTTAATGATAAATTAGAAATAGAAAGTCATAATAATAATAATATACTAAGTACTAACCATAGTCAAATTGATAAAATGAAAAAAAATATTCAAGAATACCAAAAAATGAATAGTAAATTATGTTACAACCCTAATCATAATATATTATAATCAATATATATATAATTAAATATATAATATATATATTATATATATATAATATATAATATACATAATATATATAATATATATTATAATATATAATAAATAATATATATAATATATAATATAATATATAATAAATAACTATAATATATATATATAAAATAATTAAATATTATATAATTATATATATAATATAAATATTCGGGAAACAAGTCCGGGAAGACAGGCTCACTTTCACAATTTTTAATTCCCCACCCACGCATAGAAAGAAACTGGAAAGCGAAAAGAGTTTACTGCCCCTACGCAACCTCAAACACGGTTCTGAAGATTTATAATCTATAACTCAATCATCTACTGCTCTCTCATCTCTAATCTCTCATTCTACTCTCTCTCTCTCTTCTCTATCTATCTCTCATCTCTCCTCTCTTTCTCTCTTCTCTCCCTCTCTCTCTACATTAGAAATAAATTAGTATAGAATTGTTTTTTAGTTCTCTTGTGTGTGAAGAGTTTCCTCTCTATTATTTCTCATCTTAGTGTTGTGTACGTATATTGCATCCACCTCTGTTTGTCTTATAGTAAGGAAATAAGACTAACCTTGTGATATCTAGGAGGTTTTCAAGATGTTGTGCACTGTTATATATAAGTAGGATGCGTGTGAGATGTGTATATACGTAAGTTTGGATATTTTGATGCAGAGTGTATTTCAGATTGTAAATTCAATTTACATGAATAATGAATATGGTCACATTTTCTTAAGTTCCATGCGCCGACAATCGCAATTATTAATTTTTTCCATTTATATTATTATAAAATATTACAAATATTATCTTTCTTTTTGTTTTTTATTACGTTTTTCTACATACCGACAAAGTAACAAATAAGCGCGTGATAATTTTTAATAGAAAAGATTCAGACGGAAATGTATTTGAAATATGTTTGTATCTTTCATGGTGATTCACAAGAGCGCCGAGAGAGATCACCAAATTTTGTATTCTAATTCAAATTTTCGCAGTTAATTTTGAGACGGCGCCATTCTTTTGTCAATTTCGGAAATGTATTATACGAAAAAGTCGACCTGATTAACGTAATTATTCATTAATTATATATTAATTCTTAATTATTATTATTATGATTATATAAATATATATTAATTATATAATTTTATTATATACATTATATGTTTGTTATTTAATATAGAGATATGCGTTATATATTATAATAATACCGAGATTTTTTGAAAAGATTTTTATTGTTCAAATGAATTATGAATGAAGCATTGAGCAGTAAAATATAAAATCTTTAGGTAGATTTTATTTTTCTTCGCAAAGATTGTAACAAACCCCCCCCCATGACTCTAGTGACTCCTTTCGAAAAATAAAACTGTAACATATAAACAAATTTAAAAGCAGTAGGGTGAGCCACAATGAAAGACCGCTTCTTTCAGATTAAAAAAATGACTTAAATGTAGATATATATGTTAAGTAATGAAAGATCGATAGAGGATTGTTTCCATGTTAATCAACATCACTATGTTGGCCGACGCAACCTCACGTTTGAACGAAGATTTAACTCTTTGCTCTTTTGCAAGAGATTGACCGTGTTTCACTATCAACTCAAATTATTATTATATAAATATAAGTATTAATTTAATTAATTTAATTATTAATATTAAGTAATTATAATTAAATATTTATTATGAATTAAGTATTAATTTAAACTATTTATTATGAATGTTAAGTAGGTCCCGTAGAGCCACAGAAATATTATAACCTGTGTAGAAATTAATATAAAATTATTTACAATATAAGATTGAAAACGCAATAAAGAGAGAAGATCGGATAAGCCAGACACAGCATATCAGTTAAGCGAGCCGAAGCTAAGAAGAATATTTTTTTCATAAGATATACAATGATTTACCAGGAGTTAATACACCCGAAAAGAAATATTACACGACTCGAAAGCCCTTTTACTCTCTAATATAAGCTTTAAATAAGTGCAACATTTTTTATTAATTTATATTATCATAATATTAACTATCATATAAATATAAAATATATATATATAATCATAGATAGTAAAAATAACAGAGTTGGAGACATATCTACAAAACACAATAATGATAAAAGAGAGGCGAAGAATTAGAGAAGATTCAAAGAGAAATGCAGCTAACGAGGTTAAAAGAGCATATATAATTCCAATATAACTATAGGCTAGATAATCCCTATAATATATAGGCTAATATGAATATGACCTAATAATAGAATATATGGCTAATATTCTAGCATTCTAGACGTGGCACGACTATATTGTATGAAATAACACTCGGTTTTAGTGAGTACGAATCCAAATACTTAGTGGGTAGGGGAAACGATTGTACATTAGAAACGGTCTGATCGTTCTTCATGAGGTTATTACCTACTTCCCCATTTTCTAAGCTTTATTCAGTATAATATATCCCTATTAGTCATCGAATACACCGTATTAGTGCACCTAGTTATTGGTAGGAGGTGTCGCATTAAGTGTGTATTAGAAGATGCTTAGGATATTTTATGAGTTATTACCTACCCCTTTTCTAGCATTTTCTAGCAACATACTTAATATTAGAATACACCCGTAATAGTGTTACTCCTTAGTTTATAAGGATGATGAGGAGTCATTTGTGTATATCTTGAGAATGTGCTAGATGTTCCTTACGTGTTATATCCCCACCCCTTTTCGTAACCATTCTAGTACATATATTCGTATGTGACAGACATATCCATATAGTACTTAGATAAGTATCATCCAGACACTGCACGATGGCAAATCTGATTCATATCTGAAGTATTTTAGACGGGGATCGATTCACTTAAACAAGAGTTAGTCATTAGATATGACTACCACCCCCCTTGTTGGCGTATTGCAATCCAACATTGCAATGTTGCATGT
>JABUQX010059563.1:7500-25783 GCA_015478945.1 Trachelipus rathkii | reverse complement strand
TCTTGCAGTTCCATCCTTTTGCTAGAGTTTCTCCGGATGAACATATCTATATATATATATATTATATATATATATATATATATATATAAATAATATATATTAATTATATATATATATAATATATTATATATATATATATATATATATTAGATTATATATATATATAACTATAGTATATGATATATATATATAATATTATTATATATATATTATTATATATATTATACTAATATAATATATATATATATATACGATATATATAATATATATTATATAATATATATATATAATATATTCTATATATATATATATAGTAAATATTATATTTATATTTATATACTATATTTATATATATATTATATATAAATATATATATATATATATAGATACTATATTATTATATATACATACATATACACACACACATATATAATATATATATTATACTATATAATATATTATATATATTATATATATATATGGAGTTATATATATAATATATATTATTATATATACTATATATACTGTATGTAATAAGTGTGTGTGTTGTGTGTTGGTCGTGTTTGTTATTTGTTTAAATTTCTGCTTGTGTCTTCTCTCATTCTTCTATTTCAATTTTCAATGTTTTGGGGTCCCTTTCAGTCAAACACCTCTTTTGACTCCTATTTTGTACTATCAATCAGAGCTTCCATCTTTTCTTTCTTAGATTCCTTCACACTCATAAACTCTTGAATGCAAAATAACAAAAAAATCACAAAAGAAAATAAATCGTTTCATGCAAAGGGCAATCAAAAATTGAAGATAAGCAAAGCAACGAGAATAATAAACAAGCACAAAGATTGTAAAAACAAAAAAACTTATATAATCTCCACAACGACAGAACAATATTTGAACAAAGGTAAAAATAAAATAAATAACAAAGCTTGGAGAAAAACTTTGTTAAAAAAAAAGAAAAACTTTATTTCTATTTATTTGTCTCTTTTTTTTCTAAAGGCAGAATTTAATGGGACGAAATCAAATATTTTCATTTGAAATATTTTTATTTTTGTTTAATTAGTAAATAGTAAAAAAAATATTACAAACACAGAATTCTACTCAACCAAAAGCCACTACAATTCGTAAGCCAGTCCTGGAAAAACATCCCCATTTTACCTCACCTGTCAATATAACTTTACCCAGAGCAATCTGGAACATTTTAGTCCTTATTTTAATTTTTCAGTCGATTGATAATAGTAAAAAAAAAGCAATTACGATATTTAATCACAAGCACAAACAAATCCATTTATATATATATTATATATATATATAATACTATAGCTATATATATATATATATATTATATATTATAATATATCTATATAGACATGTATCAATGCATTTAACTCCTCAAGTGATCTCACTAGGCTCATCATTACAACTACAGCTGCCCTGCGGTTAGTATATACTACAGAGCTCTCTGACATCAAGCTACACACGACTATCTGTGCGTATGCCTCTTCTGAGATGACTTCATAATGTGCAGTCATGAACCTGATTATCAGTCTTAATACGTATAGTGCTGCTGGTGTATATCTCGATATAGCGATTAATAGTGTGATATATGCTATGAGTATTATGTACAGGTTTTGTTTATTATCTGTTTATTATTTATTATATTTATACTTTATATTACGGTAGCTCAATGGGAGAGCACTCGCCAAACCAAGCGAGGGTCCCAGATTCGCAACTGGATCGGTGTGGCGTCTTCATGAGCCCTATTCTTATCAGCGCCTGTGGCTTGGCTCCGTCCTTGCTCGACGTAAAGTTGAGTAACCCTTTCCTAGATTAGGGCTGTTTTTTTTCTTATATCTTAGTCATTCTGCTCTCTTGTTTTGTATCTCGATCACAGCTGAACATATTGCTAGCATCCTGACAAGTCACTCTTAGCGCTAGATGTCCCCATCACTTATTCGAGTTGAGCGAGCGTGGAGAGTGAGACGCTGTAACCCGCAAAGACGCACTTGGACACACACTTCGCCTCTATATCAGTCACCAGTCCACAATCCGACTTTCACGATTTACTCCTCTCTCTCCGCATCTATATAATAATCTCTATCTTATCAGCCGTCTCATATGCGCGTATATCATCAGCACACGCGTAAGCGCATACTCTGTGAGCGCTGGTATAGCTATCCGCGTGGTTCCTATGGAGTGTACACCTCATTTCTCATCGCCGCTCCCAGTCCCTCATATAATCTATTTTGCAGACTCGTCTACCTGGAGTAGGCATCTTACGACAATCCTCTCCGTGCATTGCTCAATCAGAAGCGCTTCTAAACACAAATTATCCCAGCAACGTCAGCAGTACTATATATATATATATACGGGCGCAGGCCGTCCGAGCAACGACGAACACAGCGACTTTCTCTAGTTCGACTGCGAGAGTGTAATCGCAAGCTCGACCCCTGGTTGTATTGTTATATACATATATATATACATATATTATTATATATATAATATATATATATATATATATGATTATATATATATAAAATAGATTATTATATATATATATAAT
The DNA here is from genome assembly GCA_015478945.1 of Trachelipus rathkii. Taxonomy (NCBI): domain Eukaryota; kingdom Metazoa; phylum Arthropoda; class Malacostraca; order Isopoda; family Trachelipodidae; genus Trachelipus; species Trachelipus rathkii. The sequence continues at coordinate 23,226 of JABUQX010059563.1, read as the reverse complement.
ATATAATATATATATATATTTATGATATATATATATTATAAATATATATATATATATTTATATATATATATATATATATATATATTGTGGTAGCTTGGTAAGAAAACAACTAACCAAAGAAGAGGCAATGTGCGGAATATTCTCGAATCATAAGAATATATATTTCCTGGAGACAGTCGGTGAATAAAAAAATCGTAATTACTGAGAGTAAAGAAAGTGTATCAAAGTTTTCTGTGTTGGAATTGTTGGATATAATTTGAAGAATTTATTGGAACTGTTCTATTAGTACGACGATCTTTAGTTGAAGTTCCGCGTGTATGGGTATCCGTGTGGGACCCATCGGAGCCCTACTAGGAGTATCAGTGTGGGACCCAGTAGTCAATTTGGAGTACTGGTAGGGACCCAGCAGCCTGAGTGAAGTGTCAGTGCGGAACCCAGCGAAAGTGTACATTGTGGACACAACAGCGGTCATAATCGAGTGGTGTAAGTACCTGATGCGGTGCTTGGAGAAGAGAGAAAGTCAGCCTCGTTAGTCTGAACGGCCTTCGGAGGAACTGGTGGGTTTTCTGTCCACTAGAGTATTGGAGACCCCTTTAGAGCTTACAGTATCAACACGGCGCCATTGAAGCGTTACTAAGGGTGTGATTGGAGCACCGCAGTAGGAATCTCAATCTTGGTCAGGAAGTACTACTTGGATCTGGCCGACGTGGCTTCATCGTGGTGTGAGGGTCTACTAAAATTGGAGACGATTTCGGGAAATCTACACAACATCTGTGGTTTCGCTGAAATTGGACAACGGTGGTCAGCACTCACCTGTTATAACATTAAAGTTACGTCTAGTTCAAATTTATTTGTTAATTAATTTATGTATATAATGCGTTTTAAATTCATTTATATATTTATTCAGGATGTTGGGATATTTACATAAAAAAAATTCGGTAAAGGGAATATATATATATATGATATATATATATATTATATATTATATATTATATATTATATATATATAATTATATATATATATATATCATATATATATATATTTATAAATATATATTATATATTATTTATATATAGATCATATATAATATTATATAATATATTATATATATATACTCATATTGATATAATATCATATAATATATATATTATATATTATATTATATATATATATGATATATATAACTATTTTAATAATATATATTATATATATATATCATATAATATTATATATATATATATATATAATATATATATATTATATATATATATATATATATGTTATATATATAATATATTATATATATATATATATATATATATATCTATATATATATATATGATATATATATATAATATATATAATATACCGTTATTATATATATATATTAATATTATATTATATATATTTATTATTATATTATATATATATTATATACATACATACAATACATACATATATATATATCATATATATAATATTATATATATATTATTTATAATTATATATAACTATATAATTATATTAGATCATACATACATACATACCTACATATATATATATTATATATATATATATATATATAATATAATATAACTAATATTATATATATTATATAAGTATATATATAGTATACTATATATATATATATATCGTTTATATATATATAATTATATATAATACATAATATTATATATATATATAATATATATATATATTAATATATATATATATATATATATTATATATATAATATCATATATAATATTTATGTTAAATATAATTCATTGTAAATTATATCTAAATTATAAAAGGTCTCACTCTTTCCTTATGACCGCTGAAGGACGGACCGAAGGTGAACGAAGCACGGGTCTGAGCCTTAATGGTGGAGTCTATACTATTCTGGTGGTTCAGATAACTATATATATAATTAATAATATATATATATATATAGTATATATATATAATATATATATATATTATATACTATAGATATATAAATATATTATTATATATATTACTATATATATACTATATATTATATTATATATATTCGGTAAGCCCAAGCTTTTGAGAGAAGAGAGAGAATCTCAGCAGTGGGCCATTTTAATTACCATTATATTGAATACATCCTTAATTAAAATAGATTTTAAAAACCCCATCATTATGTAATAGGGTGCTTGCTCACCAAAGAAGCCACCAACTTAGCCAGTTTTCGACCATATATACTATATATTATATAAAATATAGTATATATTATATATATATAATACTATATATAAGTATATATATATATATATACTATATATATATAGTTTATATATTTATATTATATATATATATATATATATATTATTTACCAAATTATCTATAAACTATATGTGTAAATGAAACATATACACGTATTTGTTATCAGAAATATATATATATATATATATAATAATAATAATAATTATAATATAATAATACAATAATAATAATAATAATAATAATAGATAAAAGATAATATATAATAATTACAAAATTATGAATTAAGTATATTAATAGTAACCAAGCTTGAAATGCTATTAATAAATATAAAACTCCTACATGATTATATAAATTGTGTGGGTGCATAGCGCATGCTTGTGACTCAAAACGTCGTATCTCATTAAAGACTCATTCGATAACACTGTCATTGCAATATTTGCACATGCCTTGTGTAGCTTCCTCCATTTCGATTCATCATTATCGTTTCCAAAGCTTCGCCCTGCGCCCCATCTGACACCCTCCGCTCCCCTCTGCCCTCTGCCCCCTGCCCTCACCTTCACCAACCAATCTAATAATTTCTTTTTTTAGGAAAATTTCAAAATAAATAAATGAATAAAGATAAAATTAAAAAAACAAAAGTTTAAATGAAAATAAAATTAAGAATCTTTATTAAATCTTATAATGAGAATTTAATTTGCTTAAAACTTTTTTTCAATAATTCCATCTGGAAAAGACTTAATTTATTTATTGACAATGATATCAAATAAGCAATTTACTGAATTGATTTCTTACTATTGATATTTTGATTATTTTTTACTATTGCATATTAATGGCATTACTATTGAAATTGCATTCACAAATAAATTAATCATGTGTTATATTGACTTGTATTACAATGGATTATTGTATTGCATTTAATGGAGGTAATGTATTGTATTTAATTAATGTAATGTATTTATTTAATGGATGTAATGTATTTTATTTAATGAATTAATGCATTGTATACACTATTCAGTAATCAATTATCAAAATTTCTTTTCTGTGATTTATCATATTGTATTGCGTAGTATTTACTAATATTGTTTTATATTTTATATTCTGTTGCATTATATTATTGTCATTAAACATGTTTTCCTTTTCTCTCTATCTCACTCTCTCACTCTCTCACTCTCATTATTGATTATTATTATTATTTCTTATTAATTATTTATTATTATACTTATTATATCTGTCGTTATGATCTCTCTCATATTCCATAGTCTTCACGTGTATTACTCTCACTCGTGACGAGTCATAGATTCTGAAGCATCGCCCCTCTACTCACTCCAAGTAAAATAATCAATAATAATAATAAGAGTCAATAATAAATAAATAATAAATACATAATAATCAATAATAATCATGCTCAGCCAGGCTGATATCTCTTCTAATCACTAGAGTGCATCTACACCGAGTAGCTTGAGTGAGTGTCTGTCTAATAATAATAATATGCACATTATAATTACTATTAATAATACATTACTAAACAATTTACTTATATTATGTTCATCATAACTTTTATATAGAAATCGGTGTATTGTAGTTGTTCTGAATTCCAATATTATTGTGTTCTTTTCAGCTAATCTCTCTGCTCTCAATCTTCAACTACATTGATTGCCAGTGAGTATTTGATAAGATTGTCTATTCAAGACAATTGAACATTCTTCATTGAATTATTTTAATTGTGTATAACTTATTTGAAATTAAATTGTACACATGTGTATTATATTAACATTGAAGTCTAATAAACCTTTAATTTTATTTAATCGGCTCTTGTATTGTAAAAATCATATGTCCTATCTTAGATAGAGTGCTTGCATAAATCTATCACTTCTATATATAGACTATATCCTATGATATCCGCGAGTGTATATTAAACCTTTTTTTTTACATATTCTGTGATGTATCATTGAAATACCTGAGAAAAGTTGCCAGTATAGCGTCGGAAACTGCTGAGAGCTCGACTTCACACAAATATATATATACTTACCATGCAGCTTTGCTTTACGAGGGGGTGTTAGTACTCGAGTAAATCGCTATTTACACATGTATGCTTCTAGTGTATACTGACCATATCGAGCACTCCTTACGAGTGTGCTCCAACTCATCTCTCTCTCTCTATGATGCTGACACGAGCCTCATACATACGAGTTCATATAGTGGTGTGACTTCGTGAGCATTACTCGCTCGTACTCTCCGCTTTATTTATATGTGCGTTCCGATCTCTTCCTCTCTCCACTTTGTATTAATTACTGAAAGATTTATTCTATTATAAAATTTTAAAAGGTATTTCCCGCTCATATATGATTCCACATTTCTAACTGCCGTCCACTTAATTATAATAATAGCTCCTCATAAAACCTACTATTAGATATTAATAGATAAACCGACCTCTCACCCCCTAACGAAAATCTATCTGCCTTAAAAAGATTCCATTGTCTAAACGTGTAAAATAACCTAACGACGAAAACAATACCCTAATCTACCTAAGACTACTACTAACTACTACTTACTACACTACCTACCTAGGGATAACTGCCATCAGAAGAATCAGACAAAAATTACATTGAGCTATTGTGCGCTCGATCTACTGTAGTATTGATTGCATTTCTGAAAAAATTCGAGAATAAAGTGTCGCTACTACACAATAATCCAGTAGCACAAAAAATTAAACTAATAATATTTGACACAAATTGAAGAAAAAGTGAGGATAAAATATGCACAGTAAGAATTATATAAAAATATATACATAATAAATAATAATTAATCGGAGAATATATTCTTAATAATTATGTAACAATCATGAGAAAGATGAGAGTGATAATGAACGAGAGTAATGTGTATTGTAATGTACGCTCAAGTATCGAGTCTGTTCACTTTTGCATACCACTGAATTTCGCCCTCAAGTAACATAGAAGCTTAGGTTACAGAATGATTTTACGTATCTAGCTATGTAATAGCCGATGTTAATTTATTGATATCATTAAACAGTATATACATCAAAAACATAATTTACTCTGCTTTGTAGCTAAAAGATATTATTATTGTTGAATCCCAATTTAATGTAAATAGATAATTTATTATAAATTATAAGTGATAAATAAAATGTAAATATCATATAAATATTAACAAGTTATCAATCTATTTAATGAATATAACCTTCGAGGTACTACAACTATATAATAAAACTCTTAAGTATCAAAATAAAAACGACGATGTTATCCATATATGAACGTAATCTTCAACAACAATTAAATCAAATTAAACCAAAATAATATACACAATAATAACACAAAATAAATTTCATAACACTAATAAATAATAATAATAAAATAAATAATAATAATAATAATAAAATAATAATATAATAATAATAATAATAAAATAATAATAAAATAATAATATAAATATAATACACACACACACACACACACACACACAATCACACACACACACAACAAAACAAAAATAATCAAAAAATCACACACAACACAAAATCAATACCAAATGTAAACTAAATTATAATAAATAATAATATAATATAATATAAATAATAATAATAATAATATAATAATAAATAATAATAATAATAATAAATAATAATAATAAATAAATAATAATAAATAAACAACAACCAACAAACACAACAACAACAACAACAACAACAACACAAACTAAAACACACAACACAACTAAACAAATAACATACTACAACAACAAGCAAACCAACACATTCACTATACATAACGAACAACAATAGACAACCACAACAACAACAACCAACAACAAGCGAGACCAACAACACAACGAGGAGCGAGGAGAGAGCTACACAAACTTCCACAGAGCGAGAGAGACTCACAACAACCAACAACAACGAATCTAAACAACAACGTACAACACAACAATAATAAAATATTAACACATAGCGTACAGAAAACGTACCTATTACACTTTTACAAACTATAATTCATACTAATAACATAAATATATGCAATAATTATGATTTATATAAATTATATCACATTAATCACACTAATTCGAATTTAATAAATAATAAAAATAATATAATATAATTAATAATAATAATAATAATAATAAACGAATAATTAAATAGATAATTATTCGAGTATATATAAAATATATCGAGAGAATAAATTAAAAATACATAATAATAATAGCAATACAAAAAATAGAAGTATTAATCCAATATTTGATATGTAAAGTCCAAGTATCTGTAGCTCAAACTTCTGCCAATACGCAAATTTGATACTAAGAGCTTAAAACAATAAGACAGGAGTGTGTTATTGAACATACATTATTATTAGTATATACAAGCTAAAAGACATAATTTAATATGTACAGCATCAGTAATGAAATCATATGAAAATAATGTACAACGACCATACTCTAAACACAGATCACAGTTATCAACAAAATATCACAATTCGTTACACTTGAGTAAATAGCAAAGTTACGCATCAACTTAAACACCACAGTTAAAAGATAACTGTAAGAAAAACCTACCCAACCTTCCGAAATTTATAAACTACATACACAGTACCGTATACCATGAATATAAATCACACTTCGAGGTTAATCCAAGAATCTATATCTAATAGATTAACATGTATAAAACGGATACGCAGTGAGAGACACATCGAGAATCCATTTAGATGAGACGAGTAAATCTATCAAAATCTATAATACAATAATAAAACCATAATTTAAGAGAGTAACCAATTAAATTTAACATTAACAGAGCTCATATATAATCAATGAGATAATATAACATTAGAGAGTCATAAATAATTAACATAGCCATAAAGGATTAATTGTTATAATACAAAACATATAAACAAGTATAAATAAATTAAAAAATATATTTTTGGGAAAAAAATTTCAATTCTTAAATAATAACTAAATAAATGAGATTTTATCCCATAAAAAAATTATTATTGAAAATTTTTAAAAAAAGACAGATATAAAAATAAGATATAAAATAACTAATAAAACCATAAATAAAATCAAATAAACACCTTAAATAAATCCAACAAACTAAACTCGCACCATATCAATCAAATCAACATAATGAATACATAAATAATAATACCGACCTTTTGAATCTAATTAATAATAGGCACAATAACTAAATTAATAAGACCAATATTCAATTAACAAATATAAGACTAATAATAATAAGAATGTCAATTAATATATAATAAATAATATAATATTTATAACTAGAAGATAATTCATATTTGCGAAGGAAATATTCAAAATTACCTATCTAAGTTTCTAAAACTACAAGACAAATAAAGTTGATTCTTTAAATCTAAACTCTCTAGCGTGTGTTGAGAATAAACCAAAAGGGAGGAGAGAGTGAGAGAAGACGAGAGAGTAGATGAGACGAGAAGCGAGATGAGAGACGAGAGATTGAGATTGATGACGAGAGACAATGAGAGAAAGAGAAGAGCAGAGCGAGTTAGAAGAGAACGAGATAAAGAAACCTGAACTATTATTTTATAGAAATACTAATGACTATCAGAACAAACACATATATAAACACAACACAAATTACAGGACGTATATATAAAATACTACTTGAAAACACCACTTTACAACCCTATAATTCTTGAAGGAAAGCAACCCTAAACACATGAATTACCAGAGTAACATGCACTGATCATGTTTATCAACGCATACATAATATAATATATATATTAATAAAACGTTAACTCATTAATAAAACTAACTTAATTTTAATTCAAATGCTCAAGCAATACTCTCATTTTATTAAATTAATTTACACATTAACAATCGCAATAATTTATAAAAATAATTAATAGCTATAAACCTCACAGTCTATCATAATAATAATCATCAATATGAACTTAAGACCTAAACTGAATATTATATGACTTAACAGTATACCAAATAATTTTTACAATAATCTAAACTTACAACGAAAAATATATATAATCAAAAAATAATCATACATTATAAAAATCATACCCGTCGTTAACTAAAAATATCATTATAATCTACCTACAACGAAATAATGCAGATCATATAAACAAAGTTTTATATCATTAATATATTATATATCAAATTATATAAAATATTAAACAATATAATATAAAAATACAAATACAATAAATTTTATTCGTTTTATCGAAACATAACATTAAAAATAATAAATTCCTTTAAGCCAAATATAGCCGAACATAAGTCAAACAACCGTAACAAGCAACGGTTGGCTGGAGACGTACGCTTAATGTATAACGAATAGATTTAATTTTATTACCCTATATTACCTTACCTAATTTATCCATTCATAATTCCATATAATCGTATTAAAACAGTAATATTATTAGGTAATTGCTATCTTATATATAATAATATGATATAGCCAAGTATAATATTATCGATAAAGTTAAGTTATTATGCCCTATTATATAATTTTATTATTTAATTTACCTTTACCTTAACTAGTGATAAATACTAGTGCTAAATGATTGAGGTGGGTATGGATTAGTAGAGTCTAACACCTGGGCAAGGCGTGATGAACTCCCACATATTTACGAAAAGCCATATTGAATTAAATATATATGATGAGTAAACTTCAGTCGGCAGTCTAATAATAAATTAAATCCAAAATAAGAGTGACTTTCAACGGGAAACGCGTAAGACGGATATATATAAATTAATATTAAATATATATATATATATATATATACCCTCACTATTAGCAATCATCGTTAATATGTAGGGGTTACAATCCCTTGGTCAACGAGGTGAGTAACTTAATCAATACATATCCCCCTCACAAAATCCATAATATATAAATATAATTAATATTATTTAATATTATATTTTATATATATTAATATAATATTATATATTATATATATATAATATATAATATTATATATATATATATATTAATATAAATTTATATATAAATATTATAATTACTACTTTAAATAAAGACCACCTATAATATTATCCCATTTATATAAAAAAAATTTTAGGATTACCCTAAATAAAAAATTCCATTACCCAATTTAATAAAATTTATTCTTAAAATTATCAAAATTACTTTATTTCTAAGATTAATTAAATCATATAGTAATTATATATATATATCATATATAAATATAATATATATATATATATATATATATATTATATATATATATATTAAACTATTAATTATTTTGGATATTTTATTCAAAGAACTGTTTTTTATGTTATGTCGGATAAAATTTTGTTATTTTTTTATGCTTATGTTTGGTTAAAACTTTGTTATGATTGCAATTAATCGTTGGGTGATTATGATATTTAGACGAGTTAATATGAATTTTTGTTAAATATTACGAAGTTGATCCCGTAAAAAATTTGGTACGTTATCGCCATCCATTACTCTCCCAGTCATGAGTAATGAGTCTGCTTGTCGTAGAGATGAGTAGTACTGGTTTGCTCATATTTTTGTTAAATCTTTGCGATGTTTATATTATTACCTCCCTAGTCAATTAGGAGCGTATATACACCATACTCCTTATTTATTTTTTATTTTTATTTATTATTTATTATATTATTTTTTTTTTATTTATCTCATTTTTTTATACTTATTATTTATTCTCCATCATAAATATCATCCTTTTTTTTATATCAGGCGTTTATTTTAGTCACTAACACTCACGTTTTGATGTCAATCCTTGAAATTTTTCACTCCAAAGGATTTTATATTTGGTTGTGTATAATACATTTAAAAGAGAATCATTTCAATGTTAAACTATTTTTATTTATTCTAGTAATGTTTGAAAGTGCTTAGTAAAAAAAATGTTTATAATAGATTTAATAGCAAAATAAATATAATTATATTTCACAAAATACTATACATAATACCTTTTCAACAACTATTTGGTCAAGGCCATAAATATCATATTAACATGAGCAATTACATATAAAATCAAAATTAGCATAATCCTACATAGTTACTATACATCAATATCAGATCAACTATAACGGAATATATTGCTAAAACTAGTAATACCTATATATTATTTTTTACATTAATACATACAAATCGTTAAATATTAAATTAACACAAAAAGTATAACATTGATATCCGTAAACATATCGTCAATACACATGCTCATGAAATCTTGATTCCCTAAACGAAATAATATATTTCTAACAATCTATATAAATAATAACATAAATAACAACTATCAAAAATTTTTACTTAAATTCAATAAATTATAACAATAATTTTGAAACATGGCGCAATGCAGCTTTTTTGTAAACCGACAAGTATTAACCATTATAATGAGTAGAATAAATATAATTCAATTCTCTCTGCCACAAGAGTTCCCATGAAAATAAATCGAAACTTGTTAATAATAAGTTTGATATAATTATGTCGAGGGATAACGATTTGATTCCCCTGAATTTGTATATACGATATATTAATTTGTTTAAATTTTTTATAAACAAATCTAAAATTGATATATAAAGTTTATAGTTTATGTAAAGTCCTTTATAATTTTCTTATTATTTATTAAGTATATTATAAAATTGGAGAACCTAGGCAAAGAATATGATCACGTTATTTTGGTAAAGCCTTACATTAATTAATATTCGATATATACTAATTGTATATTAATTCTTTATATTTATTGGATTGTACATTACTGTGAAAAGCTAACGAATTCCCCAATTCTTCATTTCTGTATTGTCTCATTGTTTATAAAGTTAGACTCACTACCTTGAACTATTGAGTTAGTGAGATCAAATTTATGCTCTTTATGTTAGAAAAAAACTAGAAAATTACAGTTTTCTTTACATTATTAACTTATCGATTTCAGAAGTCCATCTTGAAAATTTGTATGCTGATTATGCGGTTTGGCGTGAAGGCGAGGGTTTAATCTGATGCAATTATTTGTACCAGCTCACCTAGTTACTAGTAAACTTTTACGGTAGCCTAAATTTTCTCTGGAGAGAAGAGGATTAATGATTAACTCTCGGTAACTCTGTGATATTATATTCGACGACCACTCAGAACACTTTTCAAAAATTGCTGATATAGAGGGGAATCTTCACGTTTAAGTCGGTTCTGTTGATCTTTTTATGTAATCATTGTGATATGTCACGTATAGTCAAGTGATTTATGTAGCTGACTATGAGTGACCGAGACGACAGTTAACTCATTATATTTCCTACTATGGCGAGTCACTCGTAAAAGTGGTGTGTTCTATCACCACGTTTGTGCCTCCAGATGTGATAAGACATATCTTAAACTAAACCAGACCTGCCCTCGCTTTTTATATCTAGATAATCGAATTATATTATATATAAAATCAGTATTTTGGTGTACCCATCGATCAAAGGCTAATATAAAAAGCTCATTATTTTATCAAAACAGTCTGTAAATGGGCAAGTGAGCACAATAGTTTGTTAAACCCTATATATATATAATATTAATAATATGCTAACCTCCAATAAATTTACATCCGGATATAGCATTTTTTCCCGAGATAATGTTTGCTTTTCGAAAAAATACTGAGATATCAATATATACGGATTTATATCAATATATACGGATTTATATCAATATATACGGATTTATCGTATATCAATACAATGAAAGCCCTCCCGAATAGTGATTAGCTTAGTCAAATTCACGAGAGAAACAATTTTTAACTCGCACATTTTCTAGGTAGGTGTTGTGAGAGGTTTTTCTCTTGATTTGCTTTATTTTAATAAAAAAGGTGTATCTTGATTAAACTTTGTTATTTTTATGTATATGTTTTGTTTAGGTACAGTAGGAAGATGAATGCAATTCATTCAGAGTGGCGATTATTAAAAAAATATTCTTATTAGGATGATACGTTAAAGGATTTAATAGATGAATTTATTTTAAATTTGTAAAAGTTAAAGACTAGAGTTGGAAATGCTTTGTATAAAGAAATAAAAAATTTGGTAATACATGATTTTTAAACCTACGCACCTTATTAATTTATTTCGTATGTCGTTATGTGTTATATTCTAAAGTCGCAATAGTATTTTCATGAGATTCATCTAACAATCTTTCTGTCTAAATATCCCCTTGACGACTGATTAACGCGAGTAAAATGGAGAAGCAAATATGGAATACTCGCTTTAGAGCACTTACTGCCTGTCGACCAGAGAGCTGTGAACATTAGAGATTAACGTAATACTTTCTGGTACGAGTGTGAATCCAGGTAATACTTTTTAACAATGTATGTTTAAGAATGCTAGAGAAATTTGTTAATTGAGTAGTTAGATTTATATCACGTCAGATATTGGATTGTTAGAGTTTGTCGATTGTAACATTATATAATCATTAAGTTCAGAGGTTTGTTATGTAGCTTTATTAATGTGAAAACAATGTTTCGTTAGCATATATCTTTAATCTTTCTTATAATATTAAAATAAAGATACTTTAATTATGTGCTAATGATTTATCTCAAGAAATGATACTCGAAAATATGACCATGAAATTCAATAGATCAATAGATCAAAAAGGTCGTGTTAGGAGGATGGGGAATGGAGGAATGAGGAGTTTGATAATTTACTGATTAATTACTGCTTAAAATCAATAAATTTAAATTACTCTTTTTGTTTTAATAATAATTAATTATTCAGAACTTATTTTATTTTGTTTGGATTAAAACTTTGTTTTATGCGTGTTTTTGCAGTCTATTAACGCTGTTTCGAATCTGGAGTATATTTATGAGCGAATGCAGTTTGTAAATGAATAGAATTTATGGTATGATTTAATTTACAATAAACTGTGTCTTATGAATAGTATAGAGTAGCGATCTTAACGAGACTTGTTATAGACGGAGTATACTAATTGTCTTAGAGAAAGAGATATGATATCCTATTGCGTATACGAATTTCTTTGAGTGTGTTACCTTAATCTTTTAGTCTTACTCACTTTTTAACATAAGGTTGTTTTACAGTTGCCCGGAAAAAACAACGTTTTTGAATAAAAATATTGAGAGGTTATAACATAAGATCAAATTAGCTGACCGCTAAGATATGAGTAAATCTGGGATGTTTCTCGTTTCATTAAGAAGATATCATGTCGTCTGTACATTACAATAATATCTCATAAGTATCATAAGATGCCGAGTTGTGAGACTAATTATCATATGTGATGATAGACCACGTAAGTTAGGCTTAAATTTATAATTTCGTTGGTTAGTTGAAACACTCAAAGACACTCCGTTTGTCCCTGATAGAGCAAAGTTCTTTATTCCTCGTAATACACCTTATACTCTTGAATCCTGTATTGATAACGTAAATATCGTAATAGCGCCGCAAGTGAACAATGGATTCAACCTATTGAGCGAAATGTGTACGAATTCCCAGATATGTTTGCCTGAAAACAGTATTAGAAAGTACATAAGGTTTTTATTCTTGTTTTTATTATGTAACCGGTCGTGTTTATGAGTACTAATACTTAAATAGTGTATCATGATAAAGTTGTATACGATGATTTGCCATCTAACGTATTAATAATTAGTGTTACATTAATTATAATTGTTATAAGTATAAGTGTGTTTATGTAATAATGTTATGTATGTGTTTGATGTGTGTGTGTGTTAGTTAGTGTGTGTATGTGTTATTGAGTGTATGGGTGTGGTGTGTGTGATGTTTAGTAATTTGAATTATAGTTCATATACATATTAATATAGTATGAAAATAATTAAATATAATAAATAATAATATATATTAATAATAATAATAATAATAATAATTAATAAAAAAATATAATAATAATAAAATTATATATATAAAATAATAAATAATAATAATAATTAATAATAATAATAATTAAATAATACTACTGTTTTATAAGATTAAAAACAAGATGATTAAGTAACGAATCATAGGGGAGATCAATAAGTATAATAATCTTCGCCACCTAACTTATAATATAAACATCTACATGTGTTCTATAAATAGAGTAAATCGGTGTACAAATGAGTTAAATAATTAAATACTATCGTTACCCTTACACATGTTAAAAGTCAAAAGATTAAAATTATAAGATTTAAATGAGTAATCATCCTCGAATTTCATTGAGTTTATGTTTACGTTAAAATTAATAGTAATGCTGAATGGACAAAATAATGCAGTTAATTATCATCTGATTGGCTATATATTAAGCTTGAGTAGTTAAACTAAAGTATATTTAATCGTATAAATTAGTATAGTGTTAATGTTACTTGGTTAAGAGTAAAAACTTATAATAAATTATTATTATACCAACTATATAATATGTTATTAATATGATTGTATGAATACTAGTCAGAAGTCAAAGTGATATTACTGAGTCAGCGCGTTAATATATTAATGTAGTGTTAATTTATGTATTGAGAGTATCTATATAGATGTATAGTAAATAAATTATAATAATAAATCAATTAAATAATAATAATAAATATAATAATAATATAATTAAAATAATTAAATAATACAACAAAATTAATAAATCATAATTAAGAAATGTAATTAAATAATCATAATAATAATAATTATCAATATAATTAAAAATAATTTCATTTAATGTCTTTATGCTAGATAATATTTCTAAATTAAATATTTTTAGTTAAATATCATATAAATTAATGAATTAAATGATGATCATAAAATTAATGAATTAATGTTTCTAAATATGAATTAATTAATGATAGATAAATTATTGAATGCGTTTGTGTATTAGTAAAGATTGAGATTATATGCTTCAGACTTTCACTGAGACTGGTTAGATTGTAAACTTCTTTAATTTAGTTACCTTAGATTAATAGAATGCCTGTATATATTGAACATTCTAGAAGAGCTTAGCAATTAGAGAACAAACAATTTATGTTTAGTTTAAAAACTCTACCACTTATATATACATAATAATATATATATAAAATGTTAAATTATATATAGTAAAAAATTAACATTAATATTTTAGAGATAATATTGTATTGAAAAATGTTGAGTATATTATCTTATATCAATATATATGTAAATACTGTACTTGAATATATTTAAACAACAATCATATAAGCTAAGCAATACAAAAAATACGGTACAACTAGATGCGCCTACTATATATAATATACGCCGTTATTATTATCTATATATTTTGGTATTGTAAATAATATAGTAGTGAGGATATTTACTAGCAGCTTTGCCTAAGGACAAGAACTACACTGCATCATATATTATGTGAAATTAAATAAAATACTATTAAATATAATATTAATAATAATATAATAATAAAATAATAATATAATATATTAAATTAATAATTATAATAATTAATATAAAAAAATAAAAAATAATTAATTAAATATATAAAATATTATATAATATATATATATATATATAACTATATATATAATTTA
>JABUQX010059563.1:0-2500 GCA_015478945.1 Trachelipus rathkii | reverse complement strand
CAAATAAGGATTCTCTTAAAAAATTTAGTTTAAATTTAGAACTGAATATTCTTTGTACATGGATTAGTGTTATAATCATTATTGATTATATATACTTGGTATTATTTTTAATATAAAATAATATTAAGAAATATAATATTGAGTTATTATATTAATAAAATATCGCAATAAAATTAAATGATTTCTGCATTGTATATATTTGTGGTATCGTTGAGCAGAGAAACTTTTCAAACTTACCTTATTAAGTGATACTTAACATCTATAAAATTGTAGTATGAGAAAAATCATAACAATGCTCGGTTATAGATTATGATTTTTTTAGATTTCTTAAAATCGCCTGTCCTCAGCTCCCACGGTTTTCAAAGCTTCGGTTTTGTCCTGAACACTTTGAAAACTGAGAGTTAAAGGCGATTTTTTTAATGAGATTTTGCAATTGATGTGTATATTTTTTTGAAACGAGATCGGGTTTACAGATAGGAATATTTTTTGTTCATTTTTTATTTCAGCGTTAGTTTCTCTGCCTTTTTTTTTATTAATTACCGTTCTATTCCCCTTTTCAGCTTAGACTCACCTGTGTCCGCCATTAGAAAAACTTCTGATAAATCGGTCTTTCAGCTGTTTCAAGACCTTCCGTGCATTGGGAAGAATCGTGAAAATTTTTACAATGTGCTAGTGAGTGCGACATACGGAACAGCTGTAAGGTAGTATTTCTTTATGATTCCGAATTTGCCTTTCTTCAACTCCCCCGATTTTCAAAACTTTGGTTTTGCCCAGAACACCTTAAAAATTGCGAGGTGTGTGACAACTTTCTACAAGATTCGTTGTTGATGATTCTTTCTTTAAAAAAAATAGAAACAACAGATAGAAAGTTGTGAATGCAGTTACGATTTATATTTTGACTTCCCTGTCAAAACTGTTATCTCTGTCCTATCTTCCTTTATTAAAATATTGAAAGAAAAGCAATTACGATCAATATTACAGTCATTCTCTTGCTAGAAGAATACAAGTTTTTCGTTTTAGAAGGTAGTTTTATTTTTTATTTTTTTTCTTATAAAATACTCATATTATCCTCCATTGAAGTCAAACAGAAAAGTTGAAAATATTGAGGTTCGATTATTTTTCAATTATATCGATAGTGTATCGATTAATTGATGGAGGGAAAACTAATACTGAAAAATATCTTCGATCGATATTAGTTGCTTCGATTATTATATATAATCTAAGTTATGAGAAAACTTTCATTCTCATTTCATAGTAATAATATTAATAATTTCCCTTACGTTGAAAAATAATAACGATAATTTCGTTTCCTCCTACAATACACTACTATACTGACTGACTGACTACTACACTACTACTACTACTATACTACTACTACTCTACTACCTCCCTATACTACTATACC
This sequence comes from Trachelipus rathkii, assembly GCA_015478945.1. NCBI lineage: Eukaryota > Metazoa > Arthropoda > Malacostraca > Isopoda > Trachelipodidae > Trachelipus > Trachelipus rathkii. Next base: position 1,095 of record JABUQX010059563.1, on the reverse strand, counting down.
ACTAGTAAAAAAAAATAATATATCTAATAAGATATAATAAGAGTAACATGATCAAAAGAATAATATTAAAAATAAAATTGTAATAAAAATAAGGATAATTTAATATTATATAGTATAATAATAATAATAATAATAATAATAATAATAATAATAATAATAATAATAATAATAATAATAATAATAATAATAATAATAATAATATAAATAATAATAATAATAATAATAATAATAATAATAATAATAAATAATAATAATAATAATAATAATAATAATAATAATAATAATAATAATAATATAATAATAATAATAAATATTTCTTTAATATTATTTGGATAAAGAATTTACGTTTAAAATCTTAATATAAAAAATTGATTCTGAAATATTATTTCATATTCTATTATATCTCAGAGACTCTTTCAGCGACACAAGTCAGCTGTTTTGTTGCAAATTTATATGTGATGAAATTGCAAGGCCTAAATTTCTTGCAATGTTCTTAAACATTTATCATGAATTGATATGGGTTAAATATAAAAATTAATTAAATTTTTAGAAATATAGAGTGTTATTAAAATAATATTATTAATTAGATATTACACCAAATTCAAAGAAGAAATATTTTATATTGAATATTGCAAAAGTAAGTTTGTGCCGCTTCAATTTCAGCGCTAGTCTGCTGATTCGTGCGCACAAATAAACATTCCCTCGGAAAATTTATTTAAAATTTAGAACTGAATATTTTTCACAGGGGTTAGTGTTATAATCATTATTATTAATTATATACACCAAGCAATATTTAATATAAAGTAATATTAAGCAATACATTATTGAGTTATTGTTTTAATGAAATTTCGTAATAAATTTAAATGATTTCTGCGTTGTATATATTTGTGGTATCATTGAACCGGGAAACTTTTCAAGCGCATTTATTAAGTGATACTTAACATTTATAAAATTGTAGCATGAGAATAATCATAACGATGCTTGGCTTTAGATTAAGGTTGGATGGCTGAACAGACGCAAAAAAAAAAAAAAAAAAAAAAAAACATAAAGCTATGTTTTCTAGTAATAATTTTTTTAAAGAATCTATGCTGTGAA
>JABUQX010059562.1:45000-56190 GCA_015478945.1 Trachelipus rathkii | reverse complement strand
ATCATATAGCCAGACCTTCTGTCAGCCATTACCCAAGTGCCACATTCTCCTGAGCTCCCTGTACCCATTCCTCCAAATGGAAGACAACAATCTTCAGAAGAAAACCACAAATCAGAAGACGATGGAGTCGTTGATCCTGAATATAGCGTAACTGAGGAAAGAAACCCATATTTCCCTGTGGGGATATTCCTTGTGAAAGAAAATGTTAAAAATAGGTCTTTTATGAGCATAGAAATTATGTCGGCAATGAGTTTGTAAATGCTATTGGGTAAGACATGCATTTAGCATTTCTTATTTTTCAGGTCGGCAATTACCTTTTTTAACTTCTACGTCCGAGATAATTTAAAAGGCAAAGAGCGACCAGCAGTGTTCTTAAAGGGTTTGAAATTTGGGTTAGAATCGGAGGCTTGTTTACCACTGTTTATTTATCAATGTTTAGCAAAGTAATTGTTAAGTTAATCGACAATTTCTGTTTGTTTGTTTGTTTAATATTTTCCCATTTATAATTAAGTTCATTTATAAAATTAATTCCAGTTCATTTGTTAGGTATATTCGTGTCTTAATGCTTATGAAAGATCGAGGTTTCAAAATTGAGCGCGAATTGCTCTTGCGAGATGACTGGAGAAGCAATCATGTTGGTGGAGATGGTTGGTTGTGCGGGAGAGGGGTGTCTGCCTCTGTTTGCGTATTATTGGTGTTATCGTGTTACTGGCGGTCGTGTTTTCATTTCTTTGTGAAATAAAATTTTTAAATAAAAATAACAATAAAATTAAAATAAATAAAAAGGTTAAAAAGAAGAATATATGAAATAAAATATAAATTTAAAATCAAATAATTATATTTAAAAAAATATATAGCAAAGTATTTAAATAAAAACAAAAACGAAAAATATTAAAAGAAATTGTAAGAGTAAACATAAAAACAATTAATGTTGTTGGATATATGACTATGATTAATTGATCAATTGATTGGGGTAAGGAGGGGGGTAAGGTATGCTTATGTTTTAAGTGATTTTACATAATTAAAAGTAAACTAAAAAAAATAAATAAAAAATTAAATAACAAATAAAAAATTTAAATTTTTTTAAAAATTAAAAAGAAGTAAATAAAAAAAAATTAAAATAAATCAAATTTCAAATAAAAAAATTTAAAAACCTGAAATTAGAAAATAAAAATATTAATAAAAAAAACATAAATAATAATTAAAAATGAAATTAAAATGAATGCAAGAGCTTGTGATAAAGAAAACGAAATATAAATTTTAAAATACAAAAGAAAAATAAATTAAGATGGACGCTTGAGAAAGAAAACGGAATATAATGTATAATATCATAGAAATGTCGTCATGCACACGTTAGAACAATATCAGAGAAGGAAAACACGTATTTATTATGTTATATAATGTTTTCTCATGGACATTTTTGCTAGTTGTGATGTTAGGTTACCACTAGAGTCTTAGATAAGGTATTGCTGTTATTTTGCCACTTATTAATAGGATAAATTAGTTGAAGTAATTTGCTTACGTTAACCTTTTTCACACTTCTCATGATATGTAATGGCTATATATTATGTTTTGCTAGGTATTGTTAGATTAAGTTAGGATAGGTTTCGATCGTGTAAGTTATTTAAAATTAGGAAAGGTTAGGTTATTAGGCTTGAGTATACATTTATAAATCTGATAGGGTAACTAATACGTAATGGTCGTATTAGACATGCAGGAATCCCATTGAAATGCCAGGAAAATTAAAATCACCTCTTATGATTATACCTTTTTTCTTACCGTGGCATGATGTCATGAAATTCTCTTTAACAATTTTCTGAATCTAATTCTTGAATCTCTTGCCAGGAGGTCTACAAAATCTCCATACTCTATATCATTTATGGAACATAAGGATATCTACCCATTCCGATTCAATATCATGATAGTTTTAAAGTCCAGTCATCTATAAGATTGATATTCTTTTAAAAGAAACTACATTTCACACCTTCTTTCTCTAAAGCTGGTATAAATAAGTGAATATCCGTCTATTTCATATTGTGAACGGAGTCTCTATATAATTCTTCAGTAACCCATGCCTCATATGCAAATAACGTCAAGATTCTCATTTATGGTAAATAACTAATTAGCTCATCTTTTTTTTATTTCTAAGGCTATGAAGATTTTGTGTAAAGCATTTTTATTCTTTGAATGCTGTTATTTTTTATTGCTATCATCCTTATTTTAGCCGTAACAACACTAGTTTATTTATATCACTCCTATTACCGTTACATTGCTATATTCGTATCCAGATTTAGCCAATCACCCCCAACTTCACCTAGTTTTTTGCTAAACAATCTCCAAACTGGTGTGAAAAGCCCAATTACGACTCAAGTGGACTCCATCTGCTGCAAAAAGATCTTATCCAGAAATTCTCTCCACAAATCCAAAAATCTAATTTGTTTATCTGAAAAACATAAATTCCTAATCTTTTCATTTACACCAAAGCCCTACTCCCCATTCCTGACCTGCACTTAACCTAGGTATAAAATCCCAGAAGTCTGGCACCTTCTTCCACTAGCTTTCTCTTCTGAATCAATTCCTATAATCTGGCTATTAATTTTCTGACCTTCTATGTCCTATATCATTGTACCCACATGGACAATCACATCTGAATCAACATTTTTGTAGAATCAATCTCTCTATCTATCCTATCCACATATCACTCACTCTGGCACTGGATAACATACTCTCAAATCGTTTTCTATTTATTCTTACTTTGAAAGTCTATATAGGTTCGTACATAGAGTCTCAAATCTAGAATTTATCAGTCTTCCCTTTAGAAACTCAACATTTACGCTTGGCCTCCCTCTGATCCCTCCCATCATGGGAAGACAGTGAACCTGTTACTTGCAGGTCACAGGCAATTGACTTTCAAGATCCTATCTTTTAAAACTATTATTTTCTACTTCCTACAAAAACTCTATATTCATTGCAGACACTATTTTACTCTTTATCTTTTCCCTCATCTTCTCCTCGGTGAATCACTATTCCTGTCTACCTATATAACCCGCTCGCTTGACCATCCTACTAACTTTTTTTCTTGATACTTCCCTCCTTTCTCAACTCAAATCCTTCTTTCAATCCATTCATATCTTCACTCAGTCTTGGTATCTCTTCTTAACAACCCATTCTCTGCATTCAACACCACCAAAGCAGGGCGTTTATTCATCGATATTCACTCTCTACCGTCCCACAGTTTATACACAGAGCATAACATACTTTAAATTTTTATCAACTTACTACTTGTACCTACAATTTACAAACTACAGTTTAAATTCGTTAGAGCCTAAAAAGAAATAAATACTACTTTAAAACAAGTTTAAAAAATTTTAACAACTTTATATCTTAGCTTAGCCTAGGCCAGGATATATAAAAATTATAAGGTTGGCCTAACAGTAGTCTAGCTTGTACCAATTATTTTACTACAGTTTACTAAATATCACTAAAGCCAGAAAGAAATTAATATCTTAAAACAAAGTTTGAATATAGAATAGCCTAGGCCCTAGGCTAAGGCTTATATAAAATTATAAAAAGTAGGCCTAAAAACTTATTGAAAAATTCGAAAGCTTATTTAATTTAATTATAACAAAATTAATTAACATTGTTAAGACTGTAGTAAATACAGAGAAAACTCATTTTATATTCAAATAACCTCAAACACACAGTATAAGGAGAACTCTAACTACTCTAGCCGAGGGTTAACCTATCACACACTGACTAGGTCCAATACTCAACTAAAATAAATTAATAACAGAAATAATCACAATAATAAGTACACAAATTTCTAACCTCTAGCTCTAATGGTTCACAAGATATGTGTAATATTAAATGCACTTGCAAATACACAGATTATAGTAGTTAAATGGGAGAGCAAAAAGAAGCACACCCTCACTCAATGGCCACAAAACTACTGAATAAATCCTGAAGTAGTGTGTGTTTGATGAGTTACTGTTTTGTCACAAAAAAAAATAAACGTTTTTCGTTGTGCACAGGATCAGGAAAAAATCAGGCTGTTTCCAATACAACCTTCTTCCATGAATGTTGGAACAAGACTTTTTATAATTGTGCAGGTCCATATACGCTCTTCTCATATGATGTCATCAAACCTCAGGATAGAAAGAATCGTCATGAGTGGTTTGCTTTCTCTTTTGTCCCCCGCTCCCTCATCTCCTTTTCCTCCATAACAACTCACCAACCTCTTTGGTGTCCCAATTTTTCATTACCTCCCAGGGGCAAAAGAAAAGAAAAATTGAAGATTTTTCTTTTCGCACCTCCAGCAAAAATTGAGAAGGCCAGGAAGAGGATGAGAAGGACCACTCAAGACAATTAATAGAATTAATTTTAGAATTAATAGAATTAAAATACAATTTTAATTATATTTTTATCACCTTTTAAGTGAAAGAATTAAGAATTGGAGACCTGAATTGAGTCTTTTTTAAGGATTACAAGAATTATAAATAAATTTTGTAAAACAATTTATATGGGCATAAGACAAATTATGTGTAATAACCCATAAGAAATTTTTAATATGTTTATGACCATAATTATGTCATAAAGTAAAGTATATTTAATGTATTAAACACTAAGAATTATTTAAACCTAAAATTTAAAAATTATATAGAAAAATCACACAAAAGAAAGGCGTTGCATTTTTTTTATTATTTACATCTATCCTCACCTTCATTGCATGAAAATTTAAATTACTCCCTCTCTAATTTTGCCCTTCAGGAAAATATTAGCCTTATGAGCTGCTGCTCTTTTTGGGCAAGCTGAATTAATTAATGGGCTATCTGAAATAACTGTTGGAGGGGTTATGTCAACATTGGGTATTGTTTCATTAGGGGTTCTCAGTCTGGTTTCTAATGGGTAAAGAAGTGTGATTTCTCTTGTTGTTATTCCTGTGGCTATTTTCAACCGAGCAACTCTACTAACCCCATCTTCTCCTGTCAGGAGTTCTATAACTCTACCTAGTGCCCAGGAAATACGTGGAGTTGTATTATGAATTAAGACAACATCACCAACTTTAATAAAATTTTCCCAAGAACCAGCATAAGTGGAAACTTTGGATTGATTGTGTTGGGTGACTTAAATGGTTGGATAGGTGGTTGAAAAAGATGAAATAACAGGTGCCTTCGGGGTTGCTGGAAAAAATTAAAATGGTAGGAAGGTGATTGACTTCTGTCAGGAGATAGGTATGTGTGTAAGTAATACATTCTTCAGGAACAAGAGTATAATGACTCCTTGGTTATTTAATTTGTATATGGATGGGGTGATGAAAGAATTAGAGGTAGAGGAAAGTGTTAGGGTGACCTGCTTATTTTATGGGGATTTGTTTTTGTGCGTCAAATCTGAAGAAAGTTCAAGAGAATTAGTAGAGGGGTTTGGCAGTAAATGTAGATAAGAGTAAGATTATGGTATTGGGTGAAGAGAATCCACTGTGTGGTCATGTTGGATGGTGGGCAATTTTAGTAATTACCTGAATTTAAATATTTAGGATATATTTTGGATGAGAAGGGGATGGATGATGCAGTGTGTAGTAGGAAAGTGGCTGGTGCAATTAAACCCTTGGTGGATACAAAGAAACTAAGTCTTGAGTGCACCAGGGTTTTGCATAAGGTTATGTTACCTGTATTAATGTATAGTAGTGAAACTAATAGTATGGAATAAGAAGTATAGTTCTATGCTGCAATCTGTTGGGATGAATAATTGATAAAGTAAGGAATGTGGGGTGTGAAGAAAGGCTTAAATGAGAGAATAAACGAAAATGTATTGAGATGGTTTGGTCATATGGAAAGGATTGATGAAAATCAGTTGGTTAAGCAGATGTATTGTGGAGAGTGTGCTGGGAATTGACCAGCTGGGAGACCAAAGAAAAAGTGAATTGAGTCAGTAAAGAAATATCTGAAGGAAAAGAACTAACATTCTTTTCCTTCAGGAAGGAAAAGAATGTTAGTTTGGCAGAGGTGGGAGGAAGGGTACATAATAGGAGTGAATGGGGGTTTTGTGAGGGGGTATGGTTATGGGTCTGTCTCAGGGGAGGAATCCCAGTTGATGAGATACCACAGTGAAGGTCCATCGCGGTCTTGTGATGCTCCTATGGGTGACTTTTTGACTGTGACTTTCTCTCACTTAAGGGTATGGAGAGGTTGGTAAGGGGGGCCTTTCCTTTAGACTTACATCATACTCCTCTACTTAACTATTTCATTTTCCATGTATGTTATATACCCCTACATCACATCTAGTGGTAAGGAGGAAAGTGTATAATATATATATATACCGTATATATATATATATATATATATATATATATATATATTTAAGATATATAGATATTTATATCTATATATATATAATATATTTTATTATATATATATTATTATATATATATATTATATATATTATATATATATATATATTATATATAATATTATATATATATATAATATTAGACTTTTAAGATATAGACAATAGAAGCCACCATGGCTCTATCGGACTGTCCCAGTCAACCCACTAACCAAAATGCTCATGCAATCCACAAGCACCTAGGGCATGTAATTTTGTAACTACAAATCACAATTTGGCTTAGTCAAAACTAATGATATATATATATATATATAGTATATATAATATATATATATATATATATTATATTATATATCTATTATATTAATATATTATATATATATAATATATATATATATATATATATATATTATATATAATTATATATATATGATACCCAAACCATCCAAATGCATTAATACGTAAGTTTGGTCACACATGCATCCTACATTATAACTACTATCCACTAAAACCGCCAATTTGGCTTCGTCCAAATATATTATATGATACCCAACCCATCCATAAGCGAATCTAACCCTTTCTTATGTTGCAGTCGAGTCACACTCAACAACTCCTCTGGCAGACCATTCAAAAATTTAACAACCCATTGCTGAAAGAATGCTTCTTATATCACGATTGCATGCTTTTTTCTTAATTTTTCTTATTATGCCCCCTGGTCACCTGTCCATGTTCTACTATGAAAAATTTATTGGTCTCTGTATTATCAATAGATGTAAATATTTTGTATATATATATATATATATATATATATATATATATATATATATATATATATATATATATATATATATATATATTTTAACTGTATATTTTCAGTTTTATTAATAAATTTAAAAATAAACTAATTATTTTATTGTTGAATTAAAATAAATGTTTGAAATGATTCAAAAAACAAATTCAAATAAAAAATTGAATAATAAAAAAAAAATAAAAGATGACGGTGGAACAAAAAACCTAAAAAGGAAATTAATATCTGAAGAGACAGATGATTTAAATTCCGCGGAGGGAAACAATGAGGTAGTTGAGAAGTCTATTACCAATAAATTATCTCCTAAAAAATTAAAGAAAGCAAAATTAGAAGTCACTACTGAATCAGAGAAAGCCGATAGTGCTTGTGACAGTAGTGATGAAGAAGTCACTAATGAATCAGAGGAGGAAGAGAGTGGTGATGAACAAATCCCTATTGATTCAGAGGAAGAAGATAGTGGTGATGAACAAGATACTGGTGAATCAGAGGAAGAAGATAGTGCTGTTGCCAGTGATGATGCACAAGGGAATGGATCTCATGAGAATGAAAATGCCAATCACCACAACAAAGTTCAAAGAAAGGTTAGTATTTGATTTGGTTCCAATACTGAAATTTAAGTAATTTTATTTTTCAGAATATAATAGAACCTTCAATTTAAGCATTATAATTTTTATTATGATGGTGGGGTTGAGGGGTTACCCAACGTCTAGTGGGAAATAAAGGGGGGATAAAGAAAGAAAGAATGAAATTATCATTATTATTATTATTTATGACTACTACCAGTAATTTTGTTTCAGAAGAGTGACATCTGTCAATCCTGTGGTGATAAAGGGCATAAAATAGTAAATTGTCCATTATTGGATGAAGATATGGAAGTTGTTGAATGTTGCAAAAACTGTCTGTCTCCCGATCACAGCACTGATGACTGCTCAGAGGTTAAGGTAAGAAAGTATAGAAATAGATATTTTCTTATATACACAATAAAATATATATATATATATCGTATATATATATTATATTATATATAATTATTATTATTATATTATTATAAATTGTCTATTATATATATATAGTATATATATATATATATATATATATATATATATATATATATATATATATTTATATTATATTATTATTATATATATATATATATATATATATATATATTATATTATTATTATTATGTATATACATATTAATATATGTATATATATAGTTATATATATTATATTATATATATTATGTTATTATTATTATTATTTATATATATATATATATATATATATATATATATATATATATATATATATATATATATATATATATATATATGTTATATATATATATATATATATATATATATATATATATATTATATTATTATTACATATATTATTATATATATTATATTAAAGGCCATGCAAGTGACTCTGAACTCATTTTAGGTATAACTTCGTCTCCCCACTTTCCCCTAATGCACTTTCTGGTTCTTTTTCTGAAATTCAAGGCCATATAGTAGGTAATACACACAAAAATAATAATGTAATCTAATAAAAGTTTTATTAAAGTTTTAATAAAGCTTCTTCAGCCTGCCCGTGGAGGGAATCGGACCATCTGTTTAAATTCTTCTTTTACGCCTAATTTCACCTTATATTTTAATTTTTACTTAATATAATAATTATTGTCATATTAAAATTTGTAATAAGTAATAAAATGTCAATAATGATAAATAAAATAAGAATAAAAATAAGGTAGTCCGATTCACCCCTCCCTCTACGCTCAAAAATTTTGACACTTTGAATTCCTCACTTTATATAAATTTAATTTTTTTTTTTACCTCTTACTTAATATAAGTAACTTCACTTTATTATATTTAAATTAATTAATAATAAAATGTCAATAATAATATGTAAAATACTAAAAACTAAATGGTGGTCCGCTTCACCCCCATCAATTTTTTTACGGCGGGGTGAATCGGACCAAGTTAGGCCCCGTGATTTAGCCACTAATACTTTTTGAAAAAAATTTACTTTGCCAGTTGAAAGCTAACATACTGAGTGTATGAAGACTGAAAATAATTAAAACTATCTACTTTTCATTTTATAAATAAAGCAAAACTCACATTTTCAAAAGTGAAATTCTATTGAAGGGCATTTTGTACCTTAATTTGTAACATTTTTTTAAAAATATAAAAACTTTCTAGAATTAAAGATGACCTTAAATAAAACTTGTACTACCGCGTGACTATTAAATGAGCAAAAACAATTTTTTTTTAATATTTTTTATTTAGAGTGGACCGACCATCCCCCCTAAAGAGGCGGGCCCGGTCACCCCTCCCTGACGCTTATATATATATATATATAATATATATATATATATATATATATATATATATATATATATATATATATATATATATATATATATATATATATATATATATATAGACAACCGTGGCTCAACGGAGTAGAGTTTAATTGAGTCAGCATGGCAAGGTCGGGTTCAATCCTAGTCTCGATCCTAGGTAGAAATTACTTACAAAAGGTCCTCATTGAATAGGGCTATACCCCAGGTGTGAACTTTTAAAATTATATATATATATATATATATATATATATATATATATATATATATATATATATATATATATATATATATATATATATATATATATATATATATATATATATATATATATATATATATAAGGCAGCCTTATCAAAATTTGAGTAGGTAAATCAATATATATATACAGTATATTTATATAGGGTTGGATTAAAAAAATTTGTTTGCTTTTGCAAAGACATTTTTAAAAAATAACCAAAGGCCAAAAATGTTTTTTTTTTTTTTTTTTTTGTATTTTTTTAAATTACTTTTTTTTTCTATGTATATCAAGTCTTTTAGGGTTTTAACATTAAATACAGTAAATATGTTATGTAAAAGATGTTTGCAATATATAAAGTAGAGTTTAGTACTAGTAAAGTTTTATTGTCGCCTAGCAGTGGAATCCAATCTTTTTTTACTGACGCAGCCCCCAGAATCAACATCTCTTTCATCCACCACACCCTTTCAATTATATATATATATATATATATATATATATATATATATATATATATATATATATATATATATATATATATATATATATATATATATGTATATATTATTATATATAGATATATATATATATATATTAGGATGTAATGGATATCCGCAAACTATCCGCATATCCGGCCTATCCGCCAAGTTTTTTTGACTATCCGGTATCCGGCTCGGATATCATTGTTATCCGGCCGATAAATCGATAAACATTTCCTAGTAGGTTCATCCTCGTTTGGGGAAATATTCAAAATAATTTGAAAATTATATATATATATATATATATATATATATATATATATATATATATATATATATATATATATATATATATATATATATATATATATATATATATATATATATATATACTTGTTTAGAATTTCGATGTTTGGTATCTTTTTTATATTATTTTTATTTCATCATTTATGCTGGATCAAAATAATACAATATCTGAAATTTGGTGGTGACACTTTTCATAAATTATGGTAAAATATGGTAATATTAAAATATTTAAATAATATATTATAAAAATATTAAAAATATATGGTAAAAATATGATATTTATAATGGAATTTAAGCTACCAAGACACATGTTAATGCAATTTTTTCCACCATAATTTTATTCTCACGTTTAAGTATTGTATTAATAAATAGTAATTACCACTGCTTATTTTAACGTGTTTAAGAATTGTATTATTTACCAGCATATATACGCATTTTCAGAAATTTATAAAAAAAAACACGAATTTATTCTCAATGTTACTCCGTCTTCAGTGATAAAATATAAAATCAGAGCAAACGTCAGGGCACAAAACTTTGATAAATGCAATGTTGGAAATAAATATACGTCTGCTATTAAGAAAGTATATACGGAATAAATGGTCAATATCGAATATAACTTTGTGACAACCGAGAACCAAATATTATCGAGA
>JABUQX010059562.1:17500-42500 GCA_015478945.1 Trachelipus rathkii | reverse complement strand
TATATATATATATATATATATACTAAAAATAAAATTTAAGGTTTTTCTTCATGCTTGTCGCGCACCCCTTGGTATTTCGTGATGCACCCCAAATTTAATATTAACAATAGAAATCTAAAATATAAATTACTTTTTAAATTTCTATTGTTAATATTAATTTAATTGTAGTCTTACAACAACCAGCATCTAATGAGGTTTCAGAAAAGAAACGAAAATTTGTGCTTAAGTAAATTATTAAATAGTGACTTTCCTTCTAAATTATTAACAAGATTCTATATAAAGGCTTCTATCTAATCCCTTAGCGATCATTGCTGAATACGTACAATACATTCAATATGCCTGATATCAACTTAGGAGATCTTAACTACGAACTTAGGAAAAAATTTCTCAAATACAGAGATCAAATGATTTCATCTAATATTAAAAAGATTCAATTAAGCTTCATCAAAAACTGCCTAAAAAATTTAGTTATACCTAAGACTCTGTTACCTAACAATCTTTCAACAAATGATAATAACCTTTTCCCTGATATATATACGGTACATAGGGAAATTCTTCTTAGCAAAATTTCAAATATCAAGAAAGAAATTAAACTCGCTTTCGGACAAAGTTTTAAATACTTCAAAATTTTCCAAGAGTCATGGTATAAACAGAACCCAAACTCTCTCGATACCTTCACCCAGTTACTCAATTTAGCACATCAAAGAAAAGATTTTATCATCAATGAAAAAAAAGAGAAAACTTAACAACAAATTTAATACTATTTATTATAATAGTGTTTGGGTGAAGAATTCTAATTTTAATAACATCATAAATAAATCAGATTTAGAATTATCGATGGATCAAATCATTTTGGGCTACAGACTCATTTTCTCTACAAAATATTGTGGACTTTGAAAAATATAAAACTAATTTCAAAGAAGAATCTCGCTCTCTGGATTTCATGGAAGGACTAATTATTCATAAGATTTTCAACTCCCTAAATAAACAGAAAACACCCTCCTAATTTTACACAGCTCTCTATTCACTTACAAAAAAAAACAGCAATATCATAATTACAAGATCCAACAAATGTAATAATATAGTTATACTTAACAAAACTGACTCTCTACATAAATGTAACAATCTACTCTCTGATAACAACACATATTCCCTCCTCACTAAAAATCCCTTAAAAACTTTTCAAATTAACTTTAACCATAAACTGAAAAACATTCTTTCGGAACATGTTCACCTGCACAATGATTTAAAAGCCACCATCCCTTGCCTTTCCAAATTCTATGGAATCCCTAAAACCCATAAACCTAATACCCCTCTCCGCCCTATCATCTCTAACATAGATTCTGTCCCCTATAAATTATCCAAATGGCTAGCTAAACAACTCTCCTCTCTTGTTGGACACATCTCATCATCACACATTACCAATTCTTAAGATTTCATCATCAAAACCAAAAACATCAACCCACACTCCCACTACCTTGTAAGTATCCTCAGTTGATGAGTCTGGTTAAAGCTCTCCTCATCATTCCACACGGAAATGCTGATGTGGAACATGGCTTTTCACAGACATCCATTTACCTTACAGATCCCAGAACCAACCCTTCTCAGGCATTAATTAGTGCATTACAGTCTATCAAAGATGGCTTAAAGCAATTTGGTTATGAAGTCCATCAGGTGCCCATATCAAAGGACTTCATTAAGAAGGGAATCAATGCTCATAAATCTTATTTAGATAGATTGGAGGAAGAGAAATGGATCGAGGCCCAACTAAAAAAACAAAAAGAGGAAGGCAAAGGAAAGAACAAGAGCTGTTTGAAATGAAAAAGAAAGGTTTTGAAAGGAAATCACGAGAAACGAAAGAAGCTATTTTCAAAGAAAAATCCCTTCAGGAAAAAGGAGCTAAAGCTTCAATAAACATTAATAACTACAATTTCTTGGTTGAAGAAGCCAATGTAAGGATTAAGAATGCATTAAAGATTACTGACATGAAAGGACTACAGATAGGGCAGACTACACTTGAAGCAGCTTGCAATAAGGTTGATGACAATACCACTGCTTTGCACGAAATAAGAAATGAGCAAAAGAAGAAGATTGAGAAAAATAAGAGAACCGTGCTTGACTGCTACAGTGCACATCAAGCAAAAAAAAACATATATATACCTATATATAATAAAAATTATTCTTGTAATCATTGGAGAATTTGTGCATCATAATTTTGGTTTCGTTTTTTATGTAGTTAATTCTATCATTACATTACTTTTTCAAATTGTTATTTTTTAATTTTTTCTAGTTTGTTAATGAAACGTTATTTTTAAAAAAAAATAAAGGGGGGGAAAAAAAACCCATACCTCATCCAGGGTTCCAGTTGATTTTGTTAGATTACCTACAATTAGCTTTCTTCAATTAATGTAGCATTGAGAGAGAGATTAAATTTTAAAAATTGCAAATCCATGTAAAGTTTTAATTATTTTAGTGATGAACACAATTTTAATGATAAATATAAAAAAAACTCATCAAAGCCTAATTTTTGGTAATATAATTTTCATTACTATTAGTATTAAATTGGAAGCAGAAATAAGTTTGATATTTGAACTGGAGGCTGAAAACATTTCAACTAAAACTTCATCCGTCACATTTGGATGGGGATAAAAAAAAAAAAAAAAAATTATCCAGTACTGCGAAATAAACATAAAAGTTGAATATTTTAACAAATATGTAGGAAAAATAGTAGTATGTACCAAAAATGAAAACAATTAATAATTTAGCATTAAATTTTGTCCTACTTTTTAAAATTTTTTCCAACTTTTTCATTTAAAGTCCTATTTTCCCATTTTTTTACCCCTAAAAGTGAGTATGGCCCTGATATATATATATATATATATATATATATATATATATATATATATATATATATATATATATATATATATATACGGTATATATATATATATATATATATATATATATATATATATATATATATATATATATATATATATATATATATATATATATATATATATATATATATATATATATATATATATATATATATGCTGTTACACAAAAAAAAACAAACCCATTTTTTACATAAAAACAACCCATTGCTGTATCTCGGTAAATATGAGGTCTAGAGCGAAAAAATTTGGTGCACATATTAATCGCATCTAGTACGAGTGAAAAAAATTGTTATAATGGTTCGAAGTCAATTTTTTGAATTTTGGGAATTTTTTTTCATTTTTGAAAAATTTCACAAATTTTCAGCATTTCTGAAACGACTTTTTGAGACTTTTCAAGCATTCACTGCATTAAGAAATTTATAAATTAGCATAATATTTGATTCATTCCTGTTGGTCCCATCCTTGATCTCATTCCACACCAAATTTCATGAAATTTTATGCAGCCCCTCCCCCCCCCAGACCCTTGAGTTGAGCTCTAAAAAAAACCCACTTGTAACGAAAAAAAAACCCAATTCCAAATTAATTGAAAATATAACTCCTATCAACATGCTGTATGGTTGTTTTTTTCATTCTGTCAGTGTGGGGTCCGAAAACCCCCCAGAAAAAATGTAACATAAAAAAAACCCACTTTGTACAAAAAAAAAAACCCATGTGTTTTTACAAAAAAGTTTAAAATTTTTTTTTTTTTTTAATAAAAGTTGTAGCAGATTAACAGGTGCAGTGAACTGCAAAAAAAAAAAAAATTAAAATATATAAATAACCTAGATTTTTTGATTTTTCTTCAAAAAAAATTTTTAAATTTTTAATTTTGATTTATAAGGTCTGTGTACGAAAAATAAAAAAATAATTGTAAAATTTGATCACCTACTCTTTGATAGTACAGGTTTTAAGCTATGTATACATATAAAATGCATATTGATAGCACATTTCATTAAAAAGTTATTTAACATTTATGAACCCGTGGCAATTTCAGGTTTCCATTCCATTCCCCCTCACCCTTGACTGGGGGGGCCAATTGACTCAGTAACCACGGGAATCAACTCGGAGGCATCGGAAACCAATAAACATCCCTGACACCAATTAAAACTAAAAAGTAGCTAAAAATTTCGCTAAGGGTGCCAGATTTTAAAAATCAGCTAAATCTGGCAATACAGCCAATTTATCATTCTTACTTACTAATAATTACAGTTAGGGAAGCCCATTTCAGCTAGTGTCAACCAAATATTAAATTTTCTATATTTTTTTAAGTTTTCTGAAATTGGCTCCCCTTAAATTTTTTTTTTTATTTTTTTAGAAATTTTTAAAAATAGTTATTATTTTTATTTTTTAATTTTACATTAAAAATGATTGCCAAATGCCCATATTTTATTATATCTAGAACTAATCTGTAAGTGTTATAGTTTTTGTTAGTTACTTAAAACAAAAAAAGATGATTTTTTCTGAAATTGCCCTCGGTTGACGGTATCTTAATTTCATATTAAATTTTCATTTTTTTTTACTATTTTTAATAATATTTTTCATAAAATATGCTTAAAAAAGATTTAACTAACATATGATGACATATTGTCACTCTAAGAAGGGTTTTTAGAAGTGGGTTTTTTTTCGTTAGATTGTTTTTGTTTTATACATTAAGTTTTTGTTTTTTTTAATCTAAATAACTATAAAAGTATTAAAGCAAAACAAATAATTTTTCCTGGGATATATGGCTTAGGCCTAGCCATTATAAGAAATTATTATAAAAGTCTGATATTTAAAGTAGTTTAATAGTTATAGGCAAAAAACTGAAAAGTGGTTTTTTTTTATGTAACAGCACTATATATATATATATATATATATATATATATATATATATATATATATATATATATATATATATATATATATATATATATATATATATATATATATATATATATATATATATATATATATATATATATATATATATATATATTAGGATGTACCGATATATTCGGTAAGTATTCGGTATTCAGCCAAAATACCGAATATTCGGTATTTTGGTTTTTGCCGAACTATTCGGGCCGAATATTGAACTTTATAAACAATAAATTACGCCAACATAAGTAAAGGAAAGTTATTTCAATTTAAAAATTGAAATTTTAGAAAATTATTTTCCAAAAAAAAAAAAAATATAGCCAAATTTTGCAGCCAATATGGCGAAAATCTTTGTCATTTGTCAGATCCTATAAGGGCCTTTGACATTTTTCAATATTCTAAAAAATAAAATTCATTTAGTGATACGGGATAATGGACCAAACATGGTAGTTGGTATAAGGGAGAGTGGCTTGCTAGTGGCTTGCTATCAATTTCATGTTGCAACTATGCATTCACGATTCAATATTATGTCAGAAGTCTGTTAAAGATATTTTATTATTTACTTGCAGAAGCATATCCTCTCATTTTCATTATTCAGCAACGGCAGCTGCAAAGCTTAAAATTTTACATATGCATCATTTGAATGTAAAACAGCATAAATTAATTCAAGACGTTTCTGCGCTGAACAGAACTTATGATATGCTTAAAAAAGATTGTTTGAACAAAAAGTCTCTATCCATATACGCTGCTGAATGCAATCAGAAACTGTTGACTGATTTTCAGGGGCAAAATTATTCCATTTACTTGAGGCATTTGACTACATCACTAAAAACAAGCATTAAACGTAAAGTAACAGTCGCCCAAGTGATCCTCTTCCATTTTAGCAATAAATCTATTTTTAAATAAGGCAATTAAAAGCAAAAAGCTTCAGTGAAATAATTACACTCGTTGTTGAAGCTTAAGAAATCAGTAGAAAAAAGACTTTCTAAGCTTCTATGTGATAACCTTTGTGTGTAGCTACTTTCTTAGATCTGCGATTCAAGCTTGTTTTTCAACATGAATCAGATAATCAGTAAAAAATATGGTCGTTGATTCATGGGAAAGAAATGCTGAAAATTTAGCTCCTGACTCTTCTACCACGATGATTCACGTAGTGGGGAAAGTGAAGCTGAAGGTTCCATTTTCACTTCTTAATGGATTGTTTTAAAGAAATTGGGGCATCAAAATCGTCATACAGAAAATAAAGTGAGAGTGAAAAAAAGAGTCCCATTCTTCTGACGATGTGAATTATTTTACTAAAAGTAAAAGGCTATATACGGAATTACATCAAGAAATAAACAAATATAAGTTTGCCTACTTTGATCAGTGAAGACAATGATATTCCTTCAATTGGTGGGAAAACACTGAAATAGTTTTATGAATTTGAAAAAATTAGCAATAAAATACCTTTCAGCTCCACTGTCATCAGTCGAAAGTGAAAAATTTAGAATAGGAGGAAATATTTATGAAGCCACAAGAAATAGGTTATCCCCGGAAAATGGAGAACTGCTAATGTTCTGTCATTTTAACCTAGAGCTTATTCAAATGAAGTTAAGTTTAATATCTTTTAACTACGAAACTTTTTCTTTTAATTTTCATTTACTTATTTTTAATGTGTGAATGGTTTGCTATAGGTAAGAAATAGTTATTTACTTTTTGTTTTATTACTTTGTATATAACACTGGTAAAAATGAAATTTCTTGGACGGGGTTTCGCAATTGATTATTGATGTGCTGATTCCAAAAATGTAACCGGTTTTTGCATATCACATCGCATTTGAGATATTGTGTGAAACACAGATTTGTAAAATTTTATGATTTACCTTTTCAAGAGGGTCTATCAATTATTGGGATATATATATATATATATATATATATATATATATATATATATATATATATATATATATATATATATATATATATATATATATATATATATATATATATATATATATATATATATATATATATATATATATATGTTGGATATATGAAGGGAGAGAAACAAATCGTGAATGATATGATACATGTCTTTGATAGATATATGTTAAAACATATAATACAACTATGAATAAAGAGTAATATGGGACAACAATAAATGTAATAGAAGGAATGGGGTTAATGTAAACATACCCACGATGGTAGTAACTTTCTCTTCAGACGATCTACTGTGCATAGCGTCTGGAACATCCTCATCAAGCTCCAAAAATAGTCGGCCATCATATTAATATCCCACTTGCCCTGGTAACGTCCTTCCACAATTGTTTCATCAAACCAAGTTTTATATGTAGTGGAGGTAAGATGAGGTTTTCTCTCTGTACAAGTGGAGTTCCTGTCACCTGGCGTCAAGGTTTCCTCGGTGGCCATTCTCCTTTTGGTTCAGTGATCCTTTGCCGCCCGGCTGTCCCAGCACAGGAAGCAGGGATATTTGTGAAACCTGCTTGTTGACCGAGCAAAATGTTTACCATTTTGAGGTCGATACACATATTTACCATCCATGTACCTAATATTGTAGCCTCTCCAAACTGCCTTGATTTTTGCATACCCTCTCATCCGCATCGAAGTACCCATTGAACCGAAGCATACCTGCTGGCCGTGTGTAACAACACACATTTTAAACTGCTCTTGGAAGTGTCAATAAACAGTCGCCACCACCCGTACCGCGTTGGGAATCCATAGCGCAGTAGGCCCGCAACTTCACTGCAATACACAAGGTTACCATCTGATTGGAAGAACCTCCGCAGCTTTCAGTTAAAATCGAATACACTATATATATAGTATATATATATATATATATTATATATATATATATATATATATATATATATATATATATATATATATATATATATATATATATATATATATATATATATATAGCTATATATATATATGTATTTAGGCAGGATTTCATTTAGGGGCAAAGGTTGAGTGATATATATATATATATATATATATATATATATATATATATATATATAAAAAAATAAATATATATATATATATATATATATATATATATATATATATATATATATATATATATATATATATATATATATATATATATATATATATATATATATATATATGTCTTCAAAATTGCTGTAATATTTCTTTTATTTTCTGCAATTATTTTTTAATGTGTTGTCTGAAGCTGAATATCAACTTGTACGCCTTCCGAGATTGATTTAACAGCTTTGGCAGCCGCTAGATGAAATTTTCTTCAGCAGTTCTGGAGACGATTTAATTTTGTAGAACTCCATACATGTCTGATAAAAATTTATTTTGGTAGTAAGTTTTCAGAGTTTGAGGTTTGAGTTGGGTTTTTTCAGAAGTCCAGATCTTATTTACATGAGAAAACGTTCTGTGGAGGCATTTGTTCCAGGAAGACAAAGGATATATTGAACTAATGCCGACGAATGTTGATGAGAAATATTACGATTCTTAAGGAAAGTAAATACTTCCACCCACCGTTTGTCTGTTACTAGATTCGAAGCATTCCATTTGTCTACTTTCTCGCCTATATATTTGGTCGAAAGCACGAAACTCGTTAAATCAGAATCATTCTTGGGTTCAAAAACCTCTTTTTTTTCTGACGCAAAATCCATTGTTTTTTTTTGTTTTTTCATTTTGTGACCAACTTGGGGTTTTGCTTAGCGAAATTCAATTTATAAATTCGAAATCTGAAAATGTAACTGACCACTGATCCAAGTACTTCAAACAAGTATCATAAAAAATCCACAACTATTTTCTTAACGGTCTTTACCTCAGAAGAATCTACTCCCTCTTCTTCATCAAGCTTACTAAGTAGCCCTCAAACCGAATGTGGTAAAAACACATGGTCTTTTCTCGACTGCAATGTTTCTTTCATATTGGATATTTCTAGCAATGCTTCTACGGCTGAAATAGTCTCCTTCAAACTTCATAACAACTTTGTGAAAAGAAGCTGCCTGGGAATGAAGGAAATGAAGCCATATTTTAGTAAGGGAATTTTCAAAACATCTGAACATTTGTTCTTACTGTCAAAATATGATTTCAGTCCAGGAAAGAGTTTCAACAACCTTTCGATTTCCTGGCATTAAAGCATCAATTAATTTGGGACCTAAACCGCTGTTGGGGAGAGTGACGAAGCACTCAGTGAATCTGAAGCCCGCAAGGGAAGTTATGGCGCTCCGAACTGAAATAACCCGGAAGAAAGAAAGTCCCCAAACATTCACACTTAAACTCAGAACTAAAATCTGATACTATGACTACAACTACGTTCAGATACTAATAAGGACGGTAATGATCTAATCTACCGGTTATTAGGTTAATAGGAAAACTATACTATCAGTTAGTAAGTTAATACTATAACTATCACTGTAGCTCTACGGTTCTGTTAGTTTGTTAATTAGCCTAAGCTTTTTCTAACGGTAAACAAGTTTCTTACCAGAACGAACTAATAAGACATCTAGGCAGCAAACTATTCATCAGCAACTTCTTTATTTGAATGACTTCCTCTCCCTCCGTAAATAAGTAATCATTAAACGTTAACTGAGTAGAAGGGGGAGAAACAAAATGCTTCCTTTTGTAATTTTATTTAAAACTAACTTTTAAGGGAGGGAAGCTAATTACATCATTCGTGACCTATCGAGGTCCTGTAAAATCATGGTCTGCATTAAGAGTAATTACAGACGGAACTGTATGTTCGAATTTCCAAATATTATTTACATAGAATATAAATAATAATGGAACATTGAATTAATTTGTTTGTGTGTGTAAGATGCAAAACATGAACCAAAACTCAACTTAATTATCTGTTTCTTCTTTCTGATCTGATGAGTCCAATTGGATCGGTAATAGGTGAAAGTCAAGTACAAAATCAGGATGATGGCGATAAGGCACAAAAATAAGGCACAATGATAAGTAGTGATCGCAGGTATTGTGATCCCAAAACTGTCAATAGGCGATAATGCACTGAGACTGGCAAAAACTGATGCTCCCAAGAATAGCACTTGAGCGTGCACCCTACAATAGCAATGATGAAGTTGACCCTGAATTAGCAGTAGGCGATAATGCCCCAAGAATAGCAAAAGCTGTAGTCCAAGAATAGCACCTGTAATGTAGACAAGTCAAATATAGAGAAGCTCCATGCTGTTATTACAGTGAGTGAAAAATAAATAAGAATGATATTGAAGCTAAAATGAGTGCTTACCCTATGGGAATTATCCCTCAGCAAGGGCACTGAGAAGGTCTTAAAAAGATGGTCTGCTGATTGAAGAAAAGTCTGTGAAGAAAAAGGGGGTTAGCACTCATAAATCAATGGAGCTGCTGGTTACACATCTAACATCAAGATTGGAAACTGTGAAGACTTACTTCCAGAGATATGTAACTCCTCTTGACAGCAAGAGACAAAAATGAGTTGTGGTGGAAAATGTCCACTTTCATAAAATCAGAATAAATAATGTCTGCAAATGACTAGTCTACTTATTTTACCTAAAGATAGATACATTAGTAGGATGGGAGAAAGTGCATATGATTAGAAGCATAAATGAAAAGTTACTGTGACAGCCACCCTTACATCCCCCCGCATTAAAATTACGCCCCCACTCAAATTTCTTATAATCATGATGTACTGAAACTGAAATACTGAAGAGCTGAAGATTAAATAATAAGGAGTGGAAGGGCAGCGGAGAGATGAAGGTCTCCATCGGAGAACTGAAACTGAAAGAACTGAAATGGGACGGACTGAAATAGTCCAACAAAAATCACACACAAACAAAATGAAACCGGAACTGGTACTATTTACGAAAGCTAAACTGAAGCTGTAATGACGTCTGTTAAAAAATTATTGAGGAAAGCGGGGAAAGAATGACTGTGACACGCGATCCTCCTCGTTGAGAATTTTAAGTTTTCTGTAGTGACAGGATGTCGGAATATTGACGGAGTGATGAATCGATATCGATAAAAGTTCAATGGTAACAGACGAATAGTCAGTACGATGACTCCAGGGGTTTGATTGGTGTACTCCAATCGAGGAGTCTAGGTAATTCTTGATGTAAGTTCAGTAAATTCAGTAAATTCATCTCTTAACCATGTCTTCTCACGTCACGGCGAAGGAGATTCGGCTCACTGGCGCCGACAACTTAAGAGAATCTTCGTTACTGTAAAGAGACGAAATATACTGGTTCTATTAATTGCATCTATGTAATATGTATATAAAAAAAATGATGTTCCATTATTTAATTTTAATTTATTAACGATTTAATTTTATTATTTACAATTATCGTTTCTGATTTCTAAATTATTTTCAAATATTTATAACTTATTTTCAATTATTTGATTCTGTATTAATGGTTTTAATAATGAAAATTATTATCAGTCATTTTTCTGAATTAATTAATCATTTCTTTTCATACACATTTTTATTTAATAGTTTATTTCTTTAATCTATTAACACTTTAAACAAACACTGGAACATGTTATAATTCTTTAAATATAAATATTTTCAGCGGTGCTGGTCTTTTATTTTAATTTCATAATTTTCAAATTTCAAAAAGTTTTATAAATTTCAAAAAGTTTTTTAAATTTTATTTTTTCATTAATATTTTCATATTTTCATTTAGTTATTTGATTTAGTTTAATTTAATTTTAGTTAAATATTTAAATAAATAATCAACTATAAAAATAATCCTACAACTAATGAGTGTATGGGTACTGCAAAATGAAACAAAGTTGAGTTTAAGAAGAACGTCCGGTTTGTTGGTAAAATAAAATATGGTTGAATTGCTACTAAGGCAAACCTTCAACACTGTAAATTCTGGTAATCAGATATGTAAATATGAAATATGTAAAATAAATATTTAATAATGCCTAATGGGGGAAAATATTTAAAAAATCGGACACTTCCGAGAAATATTATATTTACATTAATAAAAATAATAATATATAAATGCTACAACCAACAAACACTGTTCTTATAGATCTTATAGGCTTTGTTTTCAGTGAGGCTGAGATGACTGTAAGAACTCTACTAGTGTAAGAAGTAATGTTTTTGATACTAATGTGGATGAAAAGGAGATGAGATGAATGAATGTGTCATCACCATTGTACATGCACTGGTGGTCATCCCCAGCACACATGCACACTCACTCTAACACACAAATTCACCACCCACAGAACATCCAGAGAAACAGAGAGAGAACAGAAAACGAACCAGATGACAATGAAGAGAACGGAATACCACAAGAACACAAGTGGCAGTGAACAGCATGAGAACCAGAAGATATTTGAAGATATCTTGAAGAAAATCATGTCGAATAACTGTTAATTCAGTTTCTACATATGTAGAAAAGGGCTACGACGTACTATTGTCTGGGGTGGTGGGCATCAGATAATTATAATGAACACCACCAAGACACTTGAGATAACAAACTCGGTCGATAAACTGGCTTCCATAGACTATGGGATGTTTATCATTGTAATAAATGACAACTGACACCTTGAAAAGATCACAAAAGGCATCGATTACCTCTGGAATGGGCAACTGTCCTGGAAGCTGTAAAAGTCGCAACTTTTTCTGTATGTGTCGGCCCTGTAGCCGATATTTATGTGGATGTTTGCGAAGTTCTTCTGTAACTGTTGTTCGAACGTCTCCATGACGATCAGAGGAACTATACAAATAGGTTGAGAAGCAACGATATAGAGAATCGCCACCTCCCGGAATTTCGAGAACGAAAAACCCATCGGGTATGAAATCTACTGACGGCTGTACAGAAAGATCAGGATCCGGAGGAGAATCAGGATCTATTGGCGAGCGTGAGAGAGCATCGGCTACCACATTGCTTTTACCAGCAATGTGACGAATCTCAAAATCGAATTCGTTTAACTCCTCCATGGTGCGTGCTAGTCGACCATCGACTAGACTCATGTTCTGTAAGTAAATCAGAGGCATATGATCAGTAAAAATGATGAACCTGACTCCACGCAAAAAGGGTCTCAAGGACTTTACTGCCCATCGTAAAGCCGTTAGCTCTTTGTCTATGACTCCATAATTCCTCTGAGCACCATTGAAGGTCATAGAAATGAAAGCTATTGGTCGGCGTTCATCATTCTGTATTTGCGAGAGACACGCCCCGGCGCCAATGTCGGAGGCGTCGACATGAAGTTCCATCGGTGATGCAGTGGAGTCATAATCGGGAAATCCTAACAAACGAGGGTTTACCAGGGCCTTTTTTAACTCCTCAAAAGCCTGTTGACATTTTGAGGTCCACTTAACAGTTTTACCCCCCGTTTGGCAAGATAACGGTTTACTGATCTGGGAGCAATTAGGTATATGACGGCGATAGAAGTTTACCATTCCTAAGAATTGGCGAAGCTGTTTCACAGTAGTGGGCACTGGAAACTCTAATGCTCCCTGAATATTTTTCTGTAAGGGGAGAATCCCTTTTCTGGAAATATGATGGCCTAGAAACTCAACCTCAGTTCGACAGAGACGAGTCTTGCTGGGTTTAAGTTTGTAACCATTCCGTTCTAATGCAGTTAGAACCTGTTCCAGAGTTCAAAACTGTTACTGAGTATGATGATATCATCTATGTAAACCATCACCTTGGACCATGGCAACCCGGTCAGCGCAAGCATCATTCCACGCTGGAATGTAGCCGGACCGTTCTTTACACCGAACGGCATCTTCAAATATTCATATTGAGCGAACGGAGTGGAAAACGCCGTTTTCTCAACACTTTCCGGCTCCATTGCGACCTGGTAATAACCTTTTACTAGATCTATGGTAGAGAAATATGTATTCCCATACATATTGTATATCATGTCGATGAGGTTAGGCAATGGAAAAGAGTCAGATTTTGTGACATTATTTAGCTTGCGGTAGTCAATACAAAGTCGTAAAGTACCATCTGGTTTTCTGACCGGAACAACTGGAGCTGAATACGGTGATCTACTAGGTCGAATAATATTTTGTTCCAAAAGATCCCGACATTGCTGTTCGATTTCCTGGGCAAGTGGTCCTTGAAAACGACGGACGGGAATCCGAACAGGTCTGTCGGTTTCTAATTCGATGGAGTGTGTGATGTTGGTGGCTACACCGACATCGTGATCTCCAACACTTAATGCTGCTTGGTGATTTAGTAAAATCGTAATCAAGTCCTGCTTCTGCTTTTCAGTTATCTGTAATGCAGCAATACTGAATTCCTCCATTAAGCGTTCTACAGTCCAGGTAGATGTACCATTAGAATCGGACGTTTGAGTCACGTCCACTCGTAGATTCTGGACTTCTATTTTTGCTTCGGTAGTAAGAGGAAATAATTGTCCGATAGTGGTGTTTTTCCGAATATACTGAGGGCGGTCGGAAACATTAAGGACGGCAATTTGAGGTCGAGGAGTGTTAAGATCCACTACCCCAGAGACAGAAATAAGAGAAGGATGTTCATTTCCTTGGAACCCCACCAACACTGGTGGTACATCTGAAGGACCCTTAATGTCCAAAAAGCTGCATGAAAAGGGGGAAATCAAAATCGAATGGACCGAAACACAACTGAAAAAAGGTCTTTTAAAGCAGTAATCCTTAGCAACGACCTCTAGCTTACCCTCAGAACGATACACAAGTTCCCTACGGGACAAATCCGGTAAAAGATTTAGTTCCCGCAGAGAGGCTGCACCTAGGACCATTAACTCAGGCATAAATTCGGTAGGAACTATAAAGAAAAGAGTTGGATGAACAGAAAACCCATTTTCGAAAAAGAGCGGAATTTTTATGTAGTTCTGTATATAAACTACATGATTACGTTGCAACCCGCTAATGGCTTTTATACCGACTTCAGCAGAGGGCAGAAGCTCAACATGGCTGAGATGGTCAGAAACTAGAGAAGAGCTGATCAAGCTGACGCCTGAACCACTATCAACCATGCAGCCGTAAAAGCCTGAACTATTCCGGGTAAAAGCTACACAAATTACAAGTGGATCGACTTTGGCAGTATTAAAATCCACCGAGATCGTCCTTAAATCTTTTTTCACTGTAGCTTTGCTAATAGTTGCATTTACACCTGAGTAAGAGGATGTAGTGTCTAATGAGGCAAGTGTTTTCCCCTGAGTGTCTGATGTTACAACATTCACACAAGGACTAACACTACTACTATCACTACTGCTGATCACTACAGCTTCTGCATGAGAGTGACTAACACTACTGCTAACTGCTACTGTATCTGCACTACTACTATCACTGCTACTACTAACTGCTGCTGCTGTTTCTGTAAGAGAGGGACTAGCACTACTGCTACTACTACTAACCACTAAGGTTTCTACATTACAACTAGCACTATTGCTATCCTCTACTATTTTTTCAGCATGAGGAGCCACTATATGGTTCAACATGGACTGCTGTAAATTCGTCTCCACCGGATGGCTCATTTCCGGGGAGATTTGGAGTTTAAAGCTCCCGCTTGATCTGCTTCTGATGGGCCCATACATCTTCCTTCGTAGTGCGACTTTTTGCACCAATCGCATGGGTCCAGAAATTTTCGTTGCGGAAGCGGAGTGTCACGTGTATTAGTTCGTGACTGCTGGTGTGTATTGTCCGCGCGTGGGGAATTACTATGTTTCCTGTTTTGACCAGAGGATTGTGGTGATCTGTTATGTGTATTCCTCTGAGTCTGATTGCGCGGTGGTGTTCTGTGTGTGCAATTAATTCCGGCATGTGGGCCCTTACAAAACGGACACACTCTACCAGAATTTGTTTGTGTTGTACGTGGAGGAGATCTTAAGGATCTACATTCATCCCTTACATGCCCCCTCTTTCTGCAATACGAACATATCCCGAGATATTTGTAACATTCATCCATTGTGTGCCCAACATTCTCACAGTAATCGCAACAGAGGTGATTTCTGTTAGTGTTCTCATTGCGATTTGTGTGTGTCTGTATTGTTGTGACTACGTCGGCTAGTGTTTTGGGAATCTCTGTAAAACCGACTATTTGAACTGTTAGTGGATGAGGGATAAGATTTCTTATTCTGATTTGTATTATGATATGTTTTCTCTTTGTTGTGAGACTTTTGTCCATTATGAGTCTTCTGAAGAACATCGGACCAACCAGGATTTACAATGTCAATCGTGATTGTTGAGTCAAGGTCAGTCTTTGATTGATCCGATTTACTGTTATTTCGCTCTGGAGTATAATTGTTGGAAACTGCTACTGTAGATTTACCCTTGTTGTAGTCGCGATCGAAAGAATCGGCTAAGCTTACAATCTTACTCCAGAGTACAAGTTCAGTACTATCCTCCTCAATTTGCTTGATGTATTCTGAAATTCGTTTCTCTACATAAGGAGGTAGGCTGAGGAGAAAAGCAGTTCGTAAAGAATCATGCTCTCTCATTTCTAGACCGTGATATGCTTTCTTGGCTAGATGATCCAGACGAAGAGCATACATACGAATACTCTCGCCTGGTGTTCTGTATGCTGAATGATAAGCTCTCAGCTTATGTTCGTTCTTCCGTTTTTCTTCTTGGT
This sequence comes from Trachelipus rathkii, assembly GCA_015478945.1. Classification (NCBI taxonomy): domain Eukaryota; kingdom Metazoa; phylum Arthropoda; class Malacostraca; order Isopoda; family Trachelipodidae; genus Trachelipus; species Trachelipus rathkii. The sequence goes on along the minus strand of JABUQX010059562.1, from coordinate 26,162 downwards.
GAAACCAAGCCAACAAAGTTTCTTTGACGGATCCGTAATTTCTGTCATCCTTGATGATGAGCTGATACAAATGAAGGAAAGAACCTTCAAGTTGTCTTCCTAACAAGCGCAACCACTGATGAGGCGAGTTAGGGTAGTTGAATGAACAATATTGTTCAAAATCGGCGAAGTAACTAACAAGATCCTGGTCAGCTTCGTATTTGAACTTTCCTGGATCTACCACCTTGACCTTCCGCGAATTCTTTGCTATTTCTGCCAGATACAATATGGCTTGTGACATCATAAGCATGTGTCGTTCTAGAACGTCCAATCTTGAAGGAGCAAAGAACTGCGGTGGTACTTGATTATCAGCAGCTGTATTGTATGTTGGTGGTGGTGGTGGAAAATAAGGTCTGTTGTCAATTTGTCCTGCAGGACCTGTTAATCCATGTTGACGATGATCTGATGGTGCTGATACTGCAGCAACTGGAATCGGCATTGCGGAAATACTAGAAGTCAAAGGCTCAAAAATACCTCGACTTTGGAAAGGAGAGTTTATCGTCGAAGTCTGAACGGTAAGTTCCAAGTCAGTCCGCGTTGTTGTATTGAAGGGGTGTCGTGTACGTGCTAGTAAACAGCGTCAGACGGGTGACAACTACCGATAATTACATAACATGTGCTTGTCGTGAATGGGATTTTGGTTCCGACATAGCTATTACCAGGAGAAGCCAGACAGGATGAACCCGAAAATTTAATGAGAAGAAAAAACGTCTGTTCCACAGATCAGTTCGAACTATGGAATAGTACAGAACAATACCACTGGGAGAAATACCCTGAACAGGATTGTGGCTATTGGTTGTGGTTGTTTTGCTGCTTGTCGCACAACGCAGTTTCCTCCGCTTAAGGAACTTGAAAGATACCCTGTGTCAAAGCTGTGACAAACCTACTGCAAAGGAGTGTCCACACAGGCGCTACATGTAGAAATGCGACCCCTGAGCGAAAGCTGGTCTCGTCTCTGTTCTTTCTCTTTCTTTTTGTCCTTTTTCCCTGATAAAATCAACACATTTCCCTTTGTGTTGGTGGAGGTAAATCTTCCACTTCATCACCCACATTTCACTACAAAACTTGGACGCACACTGCACAAACCCTCTCCCGTCATCACCATTCTCGCCCCATTCAAAACTCTGCAAACTCTGAAAATCTTGTTAGAATAGGCTGCATTAATGGTTAGGCAGCATATTTTATTATTTTCAAAATTATTTCAATTATTCCATCAAAATAATATAATGACACAAAAAAAATGATGATAAGAAAGAAAGGTGTTTGCAACAGAAAAGGTGAAATTTGGATAAAGCAGGCAGTATCTAATTTAGAAATTCGAACAAAATTATCGTATTAATTTTTATATTGTTGCGTAGAGACCACAAGTTAGTTTGCTCTGGTACTCGTTATCAACCACTACTATGACTATGACTACTGGAAGTACAGCTGATCTACTGACCTAACTCTATTGCTACCACTATTCTAGTCATTCAACAATCAGTCATATATGTTCCTTCAGGAACCGGAAAATATAACAGTCACGTCCCTGTTTGGGCACCACTAAATTTTAAGATGATGTTGGGAGTGACGAAGAACTCAGTGAATCTGAAGCCCGCAAGGGTAAGTTTGGCGCTCCGAACTGAAATGTAACCCGGAAGAAAGAGTCCCCAAAACATTCACTCTTAAACTCGAACTATAATCTGAATACTATGACTATACAACTTGCGTTCAGATACTAATAAGGACGGTAATGATCTAATCCACCGGTTATTAGGTTAATAGAAAACTAGACTATCTGTTAGTTAATTAGTTCTATAACTATCACTATAGCTCTATAATTCGTTCTCGTTAGTTTTGTTAATTTAGCCTAAGCTTTTTCCTAACGGTAAACAAGTTTCTACAGAACGAAACCAATAAGACATCTAGCAGCAAACTATCTCAACTTCTTTATTTGGAATGACTTCCTCTCCCTCCGTAAATAAGTAATCATTAAACGTTAACATGAATTGAAGGGGGAGAAACAAAATGCTTCCTTTTGTAATTTTTATTTAAAAACTAACTTTTAAGGGAGGGAAAGCTAATTACATCATTCGTGAATTATGAGGTCCTGTAAAAATCATGGTCTGGCATTAAGATCTCAAACACACACACATATGCCTTTATACAAAGTGCACAATATTATTTACATAGAATATAAATAATAATGGAACATTGAGTTAATTTGTCTGTGTGTGTAAGATGCAAAACATGAACCGTAACTCAACTTGGTTTTGCAGTCTTGTTTTTCTGATGAGTCCAATTGGATCAGTGATTGGTGACAAGTCAAGTACAAAAGCAGGATGATGGCAATAAGGCACAAAAATGGCAATAGGCAAAAACAAAGTTGATGATCCCAAAATATGTAATGATAGTCCCAAGACTGGCAAAGACTGATGCTCCCAAGAATAGCAAAGTTGAAATCTGTCCAGACACTAGCAGTAGGCGATAATGCCCCAAGAATAGCAAAAGCTGTAGTCCAAGAATAGCAATAGACTGATGCTCCCAAGAATAGCACCTGTAATGTAGACAAGTCAAATATAGAGAAGCTCCATGCTGTTATTACAGTGAGTGAAAAATAAATAAGAATGATATTGAAGCTAAAATGAGTGCTTACCCTATGGGAATTAATCCCTCAGCAAGGGCACTGTGAAGGTCTTGAAAAGATGAAAAGATGATCTGCTGATTGAAGAAAAGTCTGTGAAGAAAAAGGGGGTTAGCACTCATAAATCAATGGAGCTGCAGGTTACACATCTAACATCAAGATTGGAAACTGTGAAGACTTACTTCCAGCGATGTGTAACTCCTCTTGACAGCAAGAGACAAAAATGAGTTGTGGTGGAAAATGTCCACTTTCATAAAATCAGAATAAATAATGTCTGCAAATGACTAGTCTACTTAATTTACCTAAAGATAGATACATTAGTAAGATGGGAGAAAGTGCATATGATTAGAAGCATACAAGGAAATAATAAGATATATAATTATGAATATAAATATATATATATTAGTGTTGCACCTTTCATAAATAATATTAGGGTGGAGTCGGGGTTACTGCAACAGCCACCCTTACAACGGTAAAGTGTTTGAGAGGTTTATCGGGTTCTCTGACGTAAGTGCTGATAGAACAGCTGACGGTTTACTTAGATTTGTTATTAATGTAGTTGAGTTTAAAATTAAGGAAAAACTGGTTGGGCAGACATATATGAGAGCTAGTGATAATGAGTGGTGAAATAGGAGGACTACATAAAAAAGTGCTTGACAAATATCCAATGGCCATTTTTACACACTGTTATGCTCATGTCTTGAATTTGGTATTGCAGCAAGGGTTAACTAGTTTGAAGGACTGTAAAGAAATTTTCTCTACTTTGAATGGATTACCAACATATTTCTCATAATCTTCAACAAGGATAAAAGCTCTACAGTTCATGAACAAAAAATTACCTTCAGTTTCAACTACTAGATGGAATTTTGCTTCACGTTTGATAAACACAGTGCACCAATATAGGGGTCATTTGATTGATTTTTTTAATTATGTCATTGAGCATCCCCATCAATGGGACGGTGGTTCGACTTTAAAGACTCGAGAATTTTTCAGTTTTTTACAAGGATTCAAGACAATCTTCCTTCTTGAGCTATTTTCTAAAATATTTGCCTATACCGACACACTGTATAATATTCTGCAAAGCAAATCTTATGATATAATGTACTGCTGTAATAAAATTACTGAGGTTTAAAACAGATCAAATACGGTAGGGACCATAGGTTTGATGATTTATTTAGAGTTGCATCAGAAAATCCCCTCAAAATAATTGGCAATCACAGTAAAAAAGTAAGACATGATCCTTGTGAGAATCAAGATAAAGACTTCTGTCTTCAGTTATATCACAAAATCATTGATGACATTATACAAGATGCAAGTCATTTTCCAAATTAGAATATTTTCAGCTTCTCTGCCATGAAAATTACGATAAATATAAAAACTCATTTCCGCATGACTTGCTTTCTAAAATGAGGGACATGTACGGAGAGATGTTTGATTATGTTCGCCTGAAAAACGAGCTTTCTTTTCTTTATATAAGTAATGAATTTGCTAATAAACCAGTGTATGAACTTATTGAATTTATGGTTGAAAATGATCTCCAAAAGGGATTTAGTGAAGTATTTAAGTTAAGTGAATTAGTTCTAACAATACCGAGCAACACGGCTTCCGCGGAACGTTCATTTTCTGCTCTTCGAAGAATACACACCTGCTATCGTACCACTCAGTTACAAGAGCGAATGTCAAGCCTAAGTTTATTGTCGATAGAGAAAAATATTCTCGTCGAACTTAAACGTCGATCAAATTCCTATGAGCTAGTCATTGAACAGTTTCTTACAAAGAAGAGGCGGATTGAATTAATTTATAAATGATTGTTGAAGTTCATTTTAATATATATATATATATATAATATATAATAATATAATATTATATATATATATATATATATATATATATATATAATATATATATATATTATATATATATTATATATAGAATATAATATATATATATATATAAGTGTGTGCGTTTCGATTTCTAACACCATTACTCTATTTCATCAAGCAGCACACTCTTCTTGAAAACTCACGCTACGCCACTGATATATATATATATATATATATATATATATATAATATTATATATATATATATATATATTATATATATATATATATATATATATATATATATATATTATATATATATCATATATATATATATATATATATATGATATTAAGAAAGAGAGATTGAGTAGAGATAAAGAAAATAAAAATGTTATCTTTCAATTTTTAATAGAATACTACTGAGCACCATGACATATCATAATAAATGATACGAATATACATCAAGTTTTATCCAAATTTGACTCAAAAGCAATTGGGAGACTTATAAAACATATCTATAAATAAATAAATAAATAAATAAATAAATAAAATAAATAAATAAATAAACAAATAAAAAATAAAATGCATAATAAAAAAGATAATTATAAGAAAATAAATTTCTCGCTGTGTTTGAGGATTGACGATACAACAGTTGTCCTCCCGAATAAAAGTGCTTCTACTACCATACAAGATAATCCCTCAAAATTGGAGAAGGTTCCCTTTTTTTTATCAATTCTGAAACTAACTTTTTGCAGAGGCACCATTACCAACCACATCAAACTTCAATTAATTAACAACGATTAAAAATTTAAAAGTTATCTTTTGCAAATAAATTATTTTATTAAATTTAAAAATCTTCTTTCACTCACCTTTAAAAGTTACTTCACAAAATAAAATAAAAAATCAATAAGCAATACCTTATCATAAAAAAAAAACAATTTTAAAATAAAAAATACGCAACTGGTGTTAACTGCCTTGGAACCTGTTGTAATAATATTTAACATAGATCAACCCTTTCACAATATCTCCCCTTTTAAATAATAAAAATAACAATAATAATAATAATAATAATAATAATAATAATAATAATAATAATAATAATAATAATAATAATAATAATAATAATAATAATAAAATAATAATAATAATAATAATAATATAAATAATAATAAAATACGTCTAGTGCAGAAAAATATACACAAAAATTCATCATTCAATAATAAAATCATTATATACAACTTATTAAATTAATATAAACTTCAAACATAATAATTAATCATATAAATTTTTTTTTAGTCTGAAAAACAAATCATCACATCTTAATAATAATTAATAATAATAATAATAATAATAATAATAATAATAATAATAATAATAATAATAATAAGCAGCAGCCTGTACAACGAAATAAATGTTCATATATATTGTTGCTGTAAAATAATGAAGCAGGCATATATCATACCATATGATTAATAATGAAAAGAATTTCAACAACCTTTAATAATAATAATAATAAAAAGTGAGTAATAATTTGTGAGTAAGATGACACGTCACCGATGCAAGTTCATAGAAAGAATTATACTCCCGTTTCCCTCTCAAAGTGTGATCTTTGAAGAATTTTGCGAGCGTGAACAAGTTCCAAATCTCTGTCTTCTTCTATGTACCTAAATGAAAAAATTAATAATAACGCTATAAGAATCGCTTTAGGAAACTTACAAAATATCACTTTCGTTACCAATAATAATGGAAAGACCATTAATTAAAAACAAATCAAACATAATTGTTTATAAAAATAAAGAAAACGAAGCATTTATCCCATAAAAGTAATTATAAAAACAAAACAAATCACTATCAAGTAAATAACCTTTTGTATAAAACAAAATTTGACATTTTAAAAAATTTATGGAATAGGCGGGTAAATTTGTCCACTAATGATAACTTTATTCTTCACAACGAAAATCGAAAATAAAAATCAAATTTTATTATTATTATTATTATTATTATTATTATTGAAACAATTGATGTCTATATGATTATACAATTTTTTTTATATTCGAAAAATAAGGCAAATTGATCAGATGAATCTAATTCATGCTGTTTCCATTTTGTTATAAATATTATGAATATAATATGCTGGTAACATGAAAAAATTAATACTATTCAAATACGTAGCAAGAAAATGGTAGAGAGTGGAGGGTACCTTATTAATGTATGTAGATGATTTGGTTTTGTGAGGTGAATATGAAATAAGTTTAAGATAATTGGTAGAGAGGTTTGGCTGGGTATATACAAGGAGGGGAATGAAAAAAAAGTAGGTAAGTGAAGAAAGTCCCCAGTGAAATCTTGTTGGATGAAAAGGGAACGAATGATGCCGAGTGTAGTAGGAAAGTTGTGAGTGGTAGGAAGGTGAGTGATGGCAATTAAATCTCTGGTGAACGAAAGGGGACTAAGTCTTAAGTGTGCTAGGATTTTGAACGAGGGAATGTTGTTACCGGTGTTTATGTATAGTAGTAAAAAGGTGTGGAAGAAGAGGTATAGATGTAATGTGTAGTCTTTTAAGATGGATCAGGTTATCCACGCTAGGTGCTAGGTGTGAGAAAAATTGACAAAATGAAGAATGAACGTATTTGAGAGGTGTGTGAAGTAGCGAAAGGAGTAAATGAAAAAATAAATGAGTGTATTGAGGTGGCTTGGTAATTTCGGAAAGGATAGATGGTAGATTGGTTAAGCGGTTGTAGAGTGGTGTATGGTGGGAAGCGACCGGCTGCGAGACACAAGAAAAAGGGCTTCAAGTCATTAATAAAGTGTCTGAAGGAAAGGAATGTGAATTAAGTTTAAGCAAGTATAATGGTGCATACTTGGGATTAGAGGGCGTGGTTTTGTGTATGGCCCAGGGTGGGGTAAACCCCGACATTGAAGAGATGTCACAGTAGTCTGTCACGGTGGATGAAGTAGTAGAAGAATATGATGAAAGTCGAAAAGAAAGTCCAGCTTTACCGCCCCCTTTATACCTTTTAGTGAGAACTCGTCGCAATCAGAAAATCCACCCAAGAGCATCACGGGACCGCGATGAATTCTCACTAAGGCATCGCGTCAATGTGGGGTTCATCTATTATCCCAGGTGGGCCACAACCATACACCCTCGCAAAACCCCGCCATTCACTCCTATTATGCACCTTTCTTCTCTCCTCCAGGCATTCCTCTACTGACTCAATCCAATTTTTCTTCTGTCTCCCAGCCGGTCGATTTCCAACACACTCACCATTATACATCCGTTTAATCAACCGACTATCATCCATCCTTTACACATGACCAACCATCTCAACGTACTTTCATTTATTCTCTCATTTATCCCTTTCTTCACACCACACAGCTCTCTAATACGTTCATTCCTCATTTTATCAATTCTTCTCACACCTAAGATTGTCCTTCTGTACTTTAGATCTATACCTATTATTCCAGACTATACGTTCACTAATATACATTAACACAGGGAAGAACATACCCTCATGTAAGACCCTAGCGCACTCAAGACTTAGTCCCTTTACATCCACCAAGGATTTAATTGCACCAGCCACCTTCCAGTCATTCACAACTTTCCTACTACACTCTGCATCATCTGTTCCCTTTTCATCCAACATATATCCGAAATATTTAAACTCAGACACTTGTTTCAGCTGCTCACCATCTAACATTTTATATATATTAATATAATATATATATGATAATATATATATATATATATATATATTATATATATATTATATTATAATATATATATATATATATATATAATTATATATAGCTATATATATATAATATATATATATATATATATATATATGTAAAACGTCTATTTTTTCAACATCTTATAATACACTATCTATATATTGTAATAGTTTGAATTTAGGGTTGTGGTGCGGTTACAGCACCGTGACCCCCACAATCTCTTTAAGATCCTGATATAGAACAAATAAAAATACCGTGAAGGAAAGCAATGGATGAAAAAAACTAATTCGTTGCACTACTTGATAGTATTATACCTTCGAGTATAGGGGTCAGGCTTTATTTGCTGTCAAACAGATTAAATAAGGATAAGTGTAAATTTCGAATTTTTTAATTTTACAATAGCATAAAAGGAAATATAGGATAAAAGGGTTGGTAATAGAGGTCCGT